>JBBMKD010000027.1:534155-568692 GCA_037834095.1 Argya squamiceps
CGTGGCCGCCCAGCCTGGCCCCGCTGAAGGTGCGTGCGGGAGGCCGGGAGGGGTCCCGGTGAGGGGTCCCGGGAGGGGTCCCGGTGCGGGGTCCCAGTGGGGTCCCGGTGGGGCCGTGGGGCTCGCGGGGCGGTTCCGCAGGCGGTGCCGGCACGGCCGCTCACCCCCGCAGCCACAGCGAACCCCGGTGCCGGGGCACCCCCGCCCGTGCCCGCGCCCTGCTCACCCCGCTCTCTCCCGTTGCAGGCCGTGGATGACTTGCTGCGCTGTGGGATTTGCTTCGACTACTTCAGCATCGCCGTGATCATCCCGCAGTGCTCGCACAGCTGTGAGTGCCGCGGCGGGGACGGCCTTGAGCCGCCCCGTGTGTGAGCTGAGGAAGGGTCGGGAGTGTTCAGCCTGGCGGAGAGGAGGTTCTGGAGCCTGCAGGAGAGATGGAGAGCAACCAATTATGAGGGTCTGGAGTACCAGCACAAGGGGGAATGGCTCCCCACTGACAGAGGACAGGGTTAGATTAGTGATTCAGAAGAAACTGTTCCCTGGGAGGGTGGTGATGCCCTGGCACAAGTTGCCCAGAGAAGCTGTGGCTGTTCCATCCTTGGATATGTCCCTGGACAGGCTGGACAGGGTTTGGAGCAGCCTGGGATAGTGGAAGGTGTCCCTGCCCGTGGCAGGATGGGCTTTAAGGTCCTTTCCCATCCAAACCATCCTAGGGTTCTGTGATTCTCTTTGCGATGGAGGCTGGCAGGAGCTTTGCAAGGTGGGAGCAGCCAGAACTTTCCCTTGTGTAGTTCCTGCTGTAGCACAAACATGTGGCATATGGCATTTTGCATTTAAATATGTTTCTTAACATCTTGAGGGTGGTACGAATGCACAGCTCTATGAGGAGAGCATTAAGAACTCCAATTTTCCGTGCTGCTCTGTGTGCCCTGGGTGATGTCTGCTGGAACCTGGCCCCAGGAAGTTTGCTGAGGCCAGATTAGGAGGGAAATACCTTGCCTTTTCTCATGTTAAGATAAATGCTTGTGATTGTTTGGTTCAAAAACTGTGGCACTTCCTTCCATCAAGGAGAACATTGTAGTTTGGCAGTAAAGTGTAGTTTAGCTTGGCAAAGCTGTCACCATTGAAACCAGTGTGGGGAGCCACGAAACTGGGAATTCTCTACAGCTGCTGGTAGTACAGCCTGCCTGGGCCACAGAGGCTCCAGAAACTGGGAATTCTCTACAGCTGCTGGTAGTACAGCCTGCCTGGGCCACAGATTCCCCAAGCAGCAATCACTGCACACAGGGCCACGGGAAGGTGCTGGGGTGTCAGATGGTGGTAGCCTGGATCTGCCACTTCATTCGTATTCATACAGTTAAAGTTTGTTTCTTTTCTTTATGGGTTTCTCACCCTATGTCACTTCTTACTATCTATGTAGTAATTTTTGAGTGTTTAGATGGATTTGTGGTTTTAAGTATTAATTGGTGCATTAGACCAGGTTGGATGGGGCTTGGAGCAAACTGGTCTAGTGGAAAAGGTGTCCCTGCCCATGGCAGGGGGTGGGATGAAATGAGCTTTAAGGTCCCTCCCAGCCCAAACCATTCTGGGATTAATTAATGCTTCTGCTGCTTTTCATATGCATTCCCAGAGGGTCTGTGAAATACAGATCTCTTCCAGGAGCTGCTGCTGAGTGTGTTCAGTGCTAAGACTCTGACCCATGGTGATCCAGTGAGGGAATGTCTCTTCCTGGAGAATGATGAGACTTTAAATCCTTAAGTGGCTGTGAAGGCTCATGGATAAATTGACAAAGTGCAACAAACACAGAAATTGACTGTGACAATATGAAGCTTATGGTGTGTTTCACACCAAGTCTGTTGAGGCATCCTGTGACCATGAGATGACATTAAGCTGTCTCTCAGCATTTCTGAGTGCTGTCTCCCCTCCTTTTTAGCCTCTTCTTTCAACAACAAGTTGGTATTGTTTTGGAAAGGGGCAGAAGAGCCTGAGGAAAAGGGGTTGTGAGTTTGTCTGTGGCTGTGCAGGAAGATGAAAGTGATCAACATTAGTCATGTCAAAAACCCAGCATGGTGAGGGAGTGAGCAGTGCAAACACTGCTGGAGTGGTGGTGGCTGATGAAGGGTTTCTTGCACTGGGAAACAAAAGGAAACAAACATCAGAGGAGCTGATATTCAATATTGAAACGTGTTTGCATAAAATACAGCTTCTTTTGCAACAATGATAATCTCAATTCCCTGTAAAATGGTGTATTTTCCATTTTTGTGTATTGTGGAATAGCTTGCACGTATTGTACAATAAGGAAATACACAAGCAAGGATGTGGAACTGCATTTGGAATAATGTTCAGAATTCTGTGTTTCCTTTTTCCAGATTGTTCCCTTTGTATCCGCAAGTTTCTGTCCTACAAAACTCAGTGTCCAACCTGCTGTGTGGTAAGTGTGGTTTGGTTTTTTCCCCTCAGTTTATTTTTTATCTTTTGGCAGATCTCAGGAGCTTTTCCCTTTGGACCATGCCAAATAATCAATTCTGATTGCCTGGGCAGAGTGTGGTGCTCTGGCATCTGGAATTCTCCTGTTCCAGAGGCTGTTCTCTGTCAGTGCAGGCAGGAGGGGATGGAGCATCAGGCCTGGGTTTGGCTCAGGGCTGTGTGTGCAATCTGTCACAAAACATTTAACATTAATTTGTTAAAATACTCCATCATTTAAACCAGCAGTGCTGAAACATGGGCACTTTATTTTCTGTGTGTGTGGCCCCATTTAATCTCAAAATAAAAATAAAATAAAAAATTAAAAAAGCTTTGTTAAAAAGAAGAGCAGAGAGTGTCGCAGTGAAATAAAAATCAGAAATTGTTTAAAAAGAATGAATTGAATACACAAAGGCATCTCATAATTCATATTTTCATTCCATAGTCAGAAGATTAATGTTTCCCTTCATCAATTTTCACGTTTTGTTGCTTAAGGTTCTTGCCACCTTCAGAGGATCATTGGTTTGGTTTTCAAAACTGTTAGACCTGTGCTGCAATAAAGCATTGCTGGAGCCTGGGCACACTGGGCTTTGTTGCTTTAGCTTTATGCTTTGTTTTTACCTGTTACCCTTAATATCCCAGACTTAACTTCTCAGACAGTTATTTTAATACGAGATAATTTTGGGGAAGAAATGTTTACCCTTTAAGCATCTTAATTCCTGTAGCACTTTAGTGGGAGTAGTTGAGACATTGAGCCAAGAAGCCAGTTATTGATCACTTGGACATTTTCTGGGCACTTGCTGTTTTCACTGCGTTGGAGTGTTTGTTTGTTTAGGTTTGTTTGGTTTTTTCTTTCTTTCTTTCTTTTTTTAATAGGCAGTCTCAGAGTCTGACCTGAAAAACAACCGGATTTTAGATGATCTAGTGAAGAGCTTTAGTTCTGCAAGGTATTTATTTACTTTTATGGCTGCTCTCTCTGGTATGGCACTGGCAAGGTGTGACTGTGTGTGACCAGGCTCAGAGCCCTGGAGAGGGGCAGTGTGAGAACTGAGCAAAAAAAGTTGTGTTGTCACAGAAGCATTGTCAAAGATGAATGTTTACACTTTGGAAAAATCCTGCACTGTTCTGGCTGAAGGTTACTGTCCCCTCAGGTGATGTGGAGGTTTTACAGGCTTATTTTGGTTCTGCTGGTTAGTTGCTCTGGAAGTTAAAATCTCTGCCAGTGTGTGGGGAGTCAACAGAAATGTCAGGATTCTGTGGGGAAATAATGGTAGTAAAGATTTTCTTCAAGATCCTTCCTGTGTGTCCAGGGCAGATTCTGAATAGAAGGATTTTGTCCAGTGGTAATGGTCACCTTGCAAGAGCATTATTTTGGTGAAGTCACTGGCTAGGAAAAATACAGGTATTGAAAGACTAAAAATGTGAGTTTTCTTGAGTAAGGGAAGTAATGGAGTGCTGTGCTTTCAACTCAATTTCTTGGCTACTTTTGCGGGGTTTTTTAGTTCATTTTTGAGCTTCACATCCCTTTAAAATACAGGACCAACAGAATAAATATGTCTTGGTAAATTCTCACAACAGCAGATGCATGAGGCTCCTTGTATTATCTGTTTTCTTTTGATGAGAAGCTACTCAGTGATTTGCTGAGAATTCTGTGGGTGTTCCTGTCTCTATAGGAGACAAATGCACTTTGATCTCTTTCTCTGAAATTAACTTGGAGCTGGAAGTCAATGAGACTCTTGGCTTTGTAAGTGACAAGAAGCATGGTTCAGTTGATGGCTTTGTTTCATGAGAGAATTTTTCTCTCATGAAGATAATAGAATGTAGATAGATCTAATCTTCTATATGACCACTACTAAATTTAAATGATTTATTTGAGTCATATAAATCCTACAGTTCCACTGTTTCAGCGTGAATTCCTAGTGAGAAATGGATTACTATTTTTTTTGTTAATGCCTAATTTTGTCGGGAACAAGTAGTGCTGACTTGGATCCATTATGATATTGAATCTTAAATGTTAATTTTTTTGGACTGCTTTAATGGATCAGTATAAATCTCACCAGTGAGAGTAATTCAATAACCTTTCCTTGGAGTTCAGTCAGTTTCTCCCATGATCACAGGGCTGTGGAGGCCAGTGTGGCCCAGGTGAGGGGAGCAGTGGGGGCTGACAGGGGCTCTGGGTGGGAAGGAAAGGCTCCAATGGGACACAGGGTGCAGGCAGTGGCCAATGTGGTGTCCAGGCCTTGGGCACTGGGGCAGGGTCTCTCCCCTGGGCTGCACGTGCCCTGAGCTGAGGGGACACTGCTCAACACCACTGCTCTTCTGTCCTGGGGATATTGGTACAGGACAAATCTCCTGTCTACCCCTCCTTCTCCATCTGCTTTGTTTCCCCTTGGCTGTCCCCAAAAACAAACCCACAGTGCCGGGGCCGAGGGCTCAGCATGTTTGAAAGATCAGGTATGTTCTAACTTGACTTTGAGCCTTGGGTAGTTTGATGAAAATTAGGCCTTAAATCTCCTCAGCATTTCACAAAGTGCAAGCCCATTTCTTAAGTCAGGCCTGGAGGAGAAGAAAATGGTAATGTTGGTGGCACTTAGCAGAGTGAAAGCTGTGCTCCAAGGTCAGTGTGTGCAGGGAATGGGAATCCTTCCAAGCAGACCCAGCACTGATCCCATTTATGCTCTGCTCAGCATTAGGGGTTTGCAGGATGGGCTGTGGTCGATGTGCTCAGGGGAATGCAGCTCCCTCCCTGTGCAGGGGGTGGGCTCCCAGTGGACGTGGAGATGTCCTGTGCTCCCTTATGGGTGCTTCTCTGGGGGAAGGGAGAGGAGCAGTTCTGAGCAGGCTTTGCTGGGTGTGACTGTACAGGGCCCTGCACACCCTGACCCCAGCGGGGCAGGAGCTTTGGGGTGTTGCCATGAGCAGTTTTCTGTTCCCTCACCTGTCTGTGCTCTGGGGCAGAATTCATGGCTCTGGCCAAGCCAGGAGAGAGAGATGGGGAACAGTATTTGCACCAGCTGCCCCTAATAAAGAGTTCTCTCACCAGTTGCAGTGAGGCCAGTATCTTCAAAAACAACATGTAGAGTTTTGTGTGAAGTGTAAAGAATTGTTTTCATTGCCCTCTACTAAAGAGATTATTTTGATAAAATTTGTCAGTTTCTGCATCACCTTGTTAGAAAACTTAGCAATAGAAATTGGAGTTATACTTGCCTAAGTAGAAAAGTAATAGTCCTTGCTGAAAAGAATCTCTGCTTTTCTTCATGCATAGGGAAGAAAGATTTTTTACTGTCAAGTTTCTCTGTTTCCTAGCCAGGATTACTCGACAGGTAGTGAGTCAGAGGAATAAACACATCGACTCTGGGTGCTCCAGAGAGCAGGTGCTGTCATTGCAGATTCAGTGATTGAGCCTCCAGCAGGAATGCAGGAGGAATTTCAAGGAGATAAATTGCCTTTAGTGCACTTGGGACTGTCCTGTGTGAGTTGTTCCTAGGAAGATTCACAGCCCTGGCTCTTCCTTGGAACTTACTTATGTGGAAGCCCTGGATTCCCAACAGCTCTGCTTCATTGCTGCTGCAGCAAGAGAGAAGGAAGAGGGCTGTAAAATGGGAACCAGGAGCCTGATAAAGGACACTGAGCTTTTACGGGTGTTACAGATGTGAAGGAAAAAATGTGGGAAGCTGTCCATGCTGTTATTGAAGCAGAGGGAGGGAAGGATGATAAGAAACCATCCATCTTTATTTAAATAGGTGGTTTTTACCTCCCTGCCCTGCCCCATCTCAGGACTGAGGAGGAAGGGTCTTGCAGGAGGCTTTGGGTAGAGGCTGTTCTGGTGGATCTGGGCCTGCTCACACCTCATTGATCCATCTCAGCCTTCAAAGGGAAGGACAGTGCTCTGCTCATGAACTGAGCATTATCAGCTGTGCTGCAGTTACTGCTTTGTGCCAGGAAGGTAAATCCTGTCAGCTCAGGGCTCATACAGTCTGATAAATTCTTGAGAGTATCACAGATAACACTGAGACCATACACAATATGCAGAGGGTTTTGAACATTGTGTAGAACTGATGTTTGCCACAGAATCAGCTCCCAGGTGAGCTGGCCAGGCTGGACCCCTCCATCCCTGCATCACTCTGGGCTCACTGAATCATGGATGAGCTTCCAGTTTAGTCCTGCTTGTCTGAAGAGACACCTGTCAGAGTTTCTGTGGTTAGTGAGAAGTTTGAGTAATTCACTCTGGTGCTGAGGGAGGGGATGACAGATGACAAAGTGCTGTTGGAGAGCCCAGGGCTGTGCCAGGAGCATCTGCTGTGCCCTGGCTCTTCTATCCCTGGGTCTGGGGTGTGGGACCATGAGGTGTCCTCACCCAGCTGCTCATGAGCCCAAAAAAACACATTCTGGGAGAAGCCAGGTGGGAGTGCTCAAGAGTGTGTGTTGGCCAATAAGTTTCTAAGCTCTTCACACCATCCAGTGTGCTAGCTGTGTGTCTTTTGGATGTTTGTAGACAGCAGCTGTTGCAGTTGGTGTTGGACACTCCCCGCAGTCCATCCCCTCCAGCCCATGGCCACAGGAGCCCTGGTTCTCAACCAGATCCTAAAGAGGTGCCAGGCATTGACAGCTTCTTGAGAAAGGACGAAGTCTGCACCTCCCTGAAGGCAGGGGGCCTGGCATGGACTGCTCAGAAGGGTTTCAAAGCTGAGGAACACCAGGACCTGGACAGCACTTCTGCAGAGGTTGGTGGTCCGGACAACAAAGTGGGATCACAGGAGATTTCTGGGTGCACTGAAAGCCATGAAAAGCCTTCTACATCTGTGGTGAAAGGAGTCAAGAAAGGTGAGGAGTTCAATTTCTGGCTGTGTCCTGCTCTCTCCCCCACGTGTGGCTGGCTGGAAGCATTAGAGGACCCTCAGTACGTGGCACTCACCCCGTTTCTCCACCTGGTTCCGGTCTGTGTGGCACATTCAGCTCCTTCCCCTTTAACTGGCCCGTGCTCCTGCACATCACTGCTGGTGTGGGACAGCTCTGCTCCAAGCATGTTCTTCACCAGAGAGCCTCAGCTGCTGCCAAGGAATTAAATGGGATTCAGCACTTGCAGATTCCTTTGTTTTGAGTAACAACACTGGAAAACAATAGTTGTGCAACAGACTTAGTAAAAATGAAGTAATTTCTCTTCTCCCTCCCCCCAATGACTAGACTGACACTGGCATTTATTCTGCTCTTGTATCCTTGACTAACCAGATGCAGATTATTTTATCATGTGTTTGTTACTTGAGGGGTGAACCTGAACTCAAAATGAGCATGGCAGCACTTCTGTTAATATTTCTGTCCACACACTCTCCACAAGAGTCATCTGCTTTATTTTTTGTAATTGTAGAGAGTTAAGGTGAATTTACTTTGAAGCATGGAAATGCTCATTTATACTAATCAACCACAATAAAATGGCAGAATCCTCTTAGTTGTGACGTGCTGGCAGCCATCCTATTGACCCAGCTAAAAGCCTAAATTAAAACAAAACACCATGTAGGAGTATACCCCTGGTTCTAATTAGTTCAAATTTAGCTGTTCTTTTGTTTAATGATTTATTCATCTGGAACTCTGAAGTTTATATGTATTCATTAACTGGGTGAATCCTGCTTAAAGAGATACCACAGCCAGGGAAGGAACCATGGGAAACCTGTCATGGTTTTACACATCAGGCTGCTTGTGTTGGTAATTTAAAACTCACATGAAATTTTACTGCTTGTTTATTTTTGAGCAATTAAAACTTTTACTTGCTCCCCATTTTATGATCTTTTTGAGTCTTTGAGCATGCATCACATGGAAATTATTTCCACAAATACAAAGTAGTTCGTCAGACAGTATTTATGAGACACCTGCAGTGAGAGGGTTTAGTGTTCTTTGTTCCTGTTCTGAGAACTCAGATGTAACTTCTGGTACAGTAACAGCTCAGGACTGGTGTGTTGTGTTACTGTCCCAGCTGTGAGTTTCTCAGAGGAAAACATTGGCTCTTTGCTATTGTATCCACACCAGTGAATTCCTTCTCCCTTGCTTTCAGTGGAATGTCCTGTTTGTGAGGTTGCTATTCTAGAGCAATACATAAACAAACATCTGGATAGCTGCTTGACCAGAGAGGAGAAGAAGGACAGCCTCCGAAGGTAAGGAGCACCCTGAGAGCTTCCAAATGCCTCTGGCTGCCTTGTGCACTGCTGCACTCACAGCTGTTTGTTGCTGGGGTGTATCAGCAGTGGTTTGTGTTTGTTTCTGGCTTCCCTGCTGTGTGGAGCACTCTGAAATCACCGTGGGGATTGTCCCTCCTGGAGAAAGTGTGTGGATTGCCAGCTCAATTACTGTTTGGCTTTTAGTGGCAAGAAAACAGTGGCCAATGCTTTTAAATATTCAGCACCAGGAGTTAGTTTGTGTGCTGTCACCTTTCTGCTCCCTGGCATTAAAATTCCCTTCAGATAACACTGATTCCCATTTTTCATTTGGTGAATGAATTGCTTCCTGCAGTTCAGGTGTGCCAAGAGACGTTTTCTTCAATAGCTGTCAAGTTAAAGAATAAAAATTGCACCTTTCCCTGCTCTCAGTGGGGCTGTTGAAGTTTCCTGAAGATTTCCATTTCCATAAGATGAATGCATTCCTTTGGCTTTGTGCCCCTGCCCCAGCATTGGTCACGGTCACCACGTTCACATCAGAAGTGGAGTCTCAGTTTGTTTTACTTACAGCAGAAATTCAGGCTGCTGTTATTTCTGACTGATCAGACTGAAGGACTGGGAGGATCTGTACTTTAGTGCTTGTTTTTCCAATTTCACTGAACCTTGAATTAGAGAGTAATTTTATGTTAAAGTTCTTGTTTTGCCCAGTCATGCTTAGAGTGCAATCTGTAAGCTAAAGGACTTCCAAGATGGAAAAATGGTGAATGAATATTGAAATCTGATGTTGCATTTAATTTCCATTTGGAGTGGTTTAGTGCTTTCTCTGTTCTTAATAAATGGAAGAATAAGCCAGATCTGTCTTGGTGTCATGCCCATGTCCCTAACAGGATTTTAAGTTCTGCTTATTTAATCTCTGGCCTGCTGAGCCGTGAGCAGGTGCCCCAGCAGACCCTGCCCTTGGGGCCTGGCAGCTCTGGGGCACTGCTGGTTTCTGGCACTGCTGTTTGGTGGCAGCACATCCCCAGTGCTTCTCTGAGCAGTGTGAGCTGTTTGTCCTCACAGCAGGCTGTGTTAACAGCTGGGCAGTCTCAGCAGAGCTGCTCATTTAGCCCCCCAGAGCTCCACAGGGGTAATTCCAACATGTAAGGGTGTTTCCAGAGAACACTGTGTTTCTCTAGCATGGGGAAACCCAACCAACATGAGGATTTGAACCTGTTGTGAGCTGTGTTCCTGTGGCTGGCTGCTGGAAAGCTGTCAGCACACTTCAGGTCATGCTGCTGGTGAGTTGCTTCTGTAGGACTTTCAAAAGATTTAATTGAATTATTCAGTGAGATTTTTTATATTTCGCAAAAGAATCTGAAAAAAGTTTCCCTGAAGAGTGTATTGTGATAATCCTTCTTTTTACCAGCCATGCTACAGGGCTGGATGACAGTAAATGAATTATTGACACTTTTTGTATTAAGACTTTTTTTTTAACCTTGAAATTTTCAATGTGGTAAGTCGAAAGTGCTGAATAGTTTTCAAATAAATCTCTCATTTTCACAGTGGAAAGCTGTTAACTGCTGTCTAATCCAGAGCAGTGCAGCTGAGCTTTATTTTGCTGCAGAATGAAAAATGTCTAATTAAATGCTGTTCCTCTGTGAAATACTGCAGTTGCAGAAGATGTAGATGGGTTTTGGCCCCTTTGTTTTTCCTGGTTTGAGAGTATCTCACCAGGAGGTGTAGGGAAGCCTGAGCTAATTTGACAGGAGGAAATGTTCTGCTAATTTTAGGTGACAAAAGTTGTACTAGGACTTGAATTTTCTCTGGCAGTTTCCTGTAATTAAGATGTTTTCCCCAGCTGTGCCAGGAATGTTGCGTCCTTCTGACAGAAAGCAGTGGAAAGCAGTAAATTTTGGCTTTAGATATTATTCCTCTGAGAGCACTGTTACTTATCTTTAGTGTCTCTGTATCACCAAACCACCCTTCTCTTAGCTGGGAACTGCTGCCTTCAGGTACATGACTGTTTTTCTCAAAGACATTTTTCCAGAAGGCTGAAAAATCTTTTAATTCAAGTTTTGGCTGGATGTTTTAATGCTTTTACTATTTCTCCAGCTGATTCAAGTAAGCCATGGCCGGTACTGGGGTGGAAAACCCAAGTTTCTTTTATGTATTTGTTACCCTGAGTGGGTGAAGTAATTTACAATTACTTAAGTAATTGTAATGCTTTGATTTTGATAGGAGTATTAATTAAATGAAGTTTCTTTTGCCTTCCTTTGGCAGTTCTGCTCACAAAAGGAAGCTGATGTCCAAGGTTGTTTATAACCTGCTGTCGGATCGGGATCTGAGGAAGAAGCTGAAGGAACATGGTCTGTCCACCTCTGGGACCCGCCATCAGCTCATCAAGAGACACCAGGAGTTTGTGCACATGTACAATGCCCAGTGTGACTCCCTGAACCCCAAATCAGGTCAGTGAGAAGCTGCAGGGGGCTTGCTGCCATCACAAACCATCAGGCTGCTTTCCCTCTCTGTTACCTCTCAGGGTCGGTGTGACACTGGTTTGACTGGTGGGAGAACTGGAACTGGAAGAATTTATCTTGTGTAGGTCAAGATCAGTGCAAAAAACTTCTTTGAGCTGCTGGGGGTCCTCGGGGTGAGCCTTCCCTCAGTGCTGGGGATGGAGTGGCACTGTCTGCTTTGTTCCTGCAGGGAAGGAAGAGCTCTGGGGTGTGGGGAGAGCCCTTCAGCTGCTCTCCCCTAAATAGTGCCAGCCTCTGCCTGTGTTCAGAGCCTGTCCACAAGGGGTGAATGATTAAACTCACACCTAGGATGCATTTGGGGTGGTAGCAGGGAGCCTGAGGTCACTGTGTAACACGAGGAGCTGAGCTGCTGAGGAGGCACAGGTGCCAGACTCCTGCAGTGTGCTTAAACCAGTTTGGAACAGGTTTTATTCTTTCACAGCTTAATAAACTTCTGTTCTGCTTCACTGTGTGGTGAAGTGTTTGTTTTAATAACTGCCTACAGCTGCCTGGCAGTGCTGTGGAGATGATGAAATGCAGAAACAGATTTGTAAAAGTAAATGTCAGAGTAAACTGTGCAGGGCTCTGCATAGCCGTGGCTCTAGTTAAATGTTCCAGTTATGTTCTTTATAGGCTTTGGTTGTGTCTGACAGTTCTTGAAGCAGGTTGTAATTCCTCTGTGGGCTTTGCCCTTGAGGCTGCACATGGTTCTGTTGCCCTGGACAGTGGTTTGGGGGACAAAGTAAGGTAAACAGTGGATGCAATTACTGTGTCTTCCACTGAAACATCCAGTACAGAATGGAAAGTCTCTCTGAATGTGGCCTGTGTGCCACAAGCACTGCTGTGTGCAGGAGGGAGGTTTGGGAGGATTTGGAAAGACAGCATGTTTGACTGGGATTGTCCCTCTCGGAGGGCTGATGCTGTTTGTGTTTTAAATTCAGGGTGGTTTCAGTCTGTGCTGTTACAGCTTTTTGTTACCCAGCTCCTGTTTCATCCCTTTCTTGTATTTCCAAACAGTGGCAGAGGTTGTTAAGGAGCTGGAGAAGAATGAGAAGATTCGGGTTCAGCTGGAGTCTAACAAACCTGCTGAAAATGTGAGTGGTGATCTTGGTTCTCACAGGGGGTGCCCAGCAGAACCTGCAGAGTGGCACTGTCTGTCTGCCTGTTGTTTCATTGTGGGAATTCCCAGACTGCATATTAGAACTCACATTTAGCATCCTGTAATGGACCTGATTTTCTCACAGCACACTTTGTCCTGGGCAGTCCTGGGTGTGCTGCTGAGCTTTGTGCCCAAACCCTTCAAGCAGGAGCAATTTTTGACTGCAGTGAAAATTCTTGAGTAATGTTCTCCTTGGCCATACTGGAAGATTTTGACCCTCCATGGCAGTGTGGGGAATATTTTGCTTCCTAGAATTCTCTAGGATTTAGCCAGCAAATTCCATCCTTCTGTATGGGCAATAGTGCCTGTTCTTTTCCCATGACATTTGATACTTGGGTGACTTTTGAAGCCTGTTTGTTGCACAGTGTTAGGAAATATTTTATGGCTCACATGTGCTGGGTGCTCCATGGGCTGGCTTGGTCCTGATGGAAGCAGGGCAGGACACTGTGGATATGTTCTGTGAATGTGAATTAGTGTGATGAGGTACTGAAAGCTGGGGGGGGAAATAAACAGTTGCCTCTTCCAGTTTCTCTAATTTCAAAGTCCGCAGCTTTATCATATTTTTATTTATGTTAAAAACATTTGTGTGATTTCTGTAGACCTTGACCTTCACAAAGGACCAGACAGAGGAAGAAATTGATGAGATCCATGCTCAGTATCGTAAGTAACATGCAAATTTCACCTCATTTTGCTTTTAAATTCACTCTCTTCTCCTTTGAGCTAAAATACACACACTGATTGCCTCCAAAGGCATCTCTATTTATGCACTTTCTCTTCCTTAGTGTCCTGCCATGTTTGCTGGAATGAAAACAGCAGAGCAGGGTGAGGGGTGTGCAGCTCTGTGGTGTCACTGGAGCCTCTGCAGCAGAACTGCTCTGAGGGGCCTTCCTGAGCCCACAGGGACTGGCCATCTGCTCCTGGATTTGTTTCCTTGGCCTCTTGTACACATTTAGAGCAAAAATGTATTAAATACTGTCTTAATTTTTCAAAGACAGGTATTTGATTGAGTTTAGATTGCTAAAAGGGCATGGCTACAAAAATAATCACTTGGAGATCTTGAGAGTCTCCAGCAGGTTAACTGAAAATTGAAAAGTTAAGAAAAATGGGAAAAAGGGAGAGATACAAAAATATTTAAATAGGAAGATATGGTTTTAAAATTAATAAAAAATACTGACCAAAGAGACAAATGGTAACTGGTGTCAGGTAATTATTTCTCATAAAATTATAAGGAAGAAATCATGGGCATGAAAAAAGAGCTGTATGTTAAAATTCAAGAACAGTTTGAGATTAAAGAACTCTTCTCAAATGCCATTATCTCACTGTAAACCAGATGGACTTTAAAAAGCTTTATTACCCAATGAAGCTTTTATTTCCCTTTTATTTTACAGTATTTGCACCCCAGACCCAAATTCCCAGCTGAATGAATGAACTCCGGTGTAAATTCTGAATAAAACCCCAAAAAGTACTTTAGTTCTGTTTTTCCATGTGAAGAAACACACTGGGGCTGTGAACAGCCTTGGGGAAAGGCAGGACAAACTGGGACAAAATGCTTTTTTTCTGCTTATTTGCACTTTCCCAGGCTCTTGGCAATTTGCACATTGCACTGTTGGCTTTTTTTTTTTTTTTTTTTTTTTTTTTTTTTTTTTTTTTTTTTTTCTGTTTATGAAATAGCAATTAATGCTTTGGCTTGATGAACCCGAGGGTGGGAGCTGGCTGGGAGCTCTGCCTGGCAATTGCAGCCACTGTCATTTCCCTCTGCTGCACAGGACTGGGGAACACCCTCAGCCCACTCTGCTTTTTTCATGATCTCTGTTTAAAGAATTAAAACATCTACAGGAAAGGAGGTGCATCTGTGAAAAAAAATGTATTTGGTTGCTTTTTGTGCTTATAAATATTTTAATTTGCCATGTTCTTTGGAGGTCTTCTGCTTTGTCTGATGTTTTAAATCTTTGTTCTGTCTGGGGCTGGTTTACGTTGCAGCAGTTTGGTGGGGTGTGCTTGGGGTGGTGTTTCATCACCACAGTGATTTACAGCACAGCTGAGCAGTGCTTGTGTGCCAGGACATTTCTTTTCAAAAAGCTTTGTAGTTCTGCCATGGGCCAGAACAACAAAAGATAGTAATGCTGGAAAAACTGAAGCACCAAAGGAATTCTGTAATGAGAGTGCAGCGACTCAGACATGACATCTGGGACAGAACTTGCTTTTTATTAACAGAATTTTTGGCCTTATGTGGTGTTTTCAGCTACTCAGGGAAAGGGAGTTGGTGTCAAATCTGTTTCTTTCCGTGAGGCAGAACTTGGTGTTGTTTTATCTTAGAATACATCAGAATTTCTTCACTGAAAGGGTGGTCAGCCATTGCAGTGGGCTCCTCAGAGAGGTGACACAGTGCTTGACAGTCCTTTCTGAGAAGAAATTCTTGCTGATGTCCAGCCTGAGCCTCTCCTGGCACAGTTTGAGGCTGTTTCCCCTCATCCTGTCCCTGTTCCCTGGGGCAGAGCCCTGCTCCTCCTGTCGGTGGGTTCCCTCCCTGCCTGGCTGGGCTTGGGTGATCCACAGCATCCTGCTGAGGGCACTGGGTGTTTTCCCAGCCTCTGAGTAAAGCATTTGAAGCACCAGGGTTAAACAATTCCATTGCTCTGGCTGAGCAGCAGAGGAGTGCTTAAAACATACCAAGTGATTGAAAGCACAGAGAGTATTTGCATTATTAACTTACTTAAAGGATCTGAATCCCAGCAGTGTAATGGGCATGACACAGAGCATCAAGTGTTCATCTGTGCCAGTGCTCTGGACTCTGGGTAGCTCTGAAAAAGCACAGACACAGATTTGGATCATGAATAGAATGTGGAGCATATGACAGTGCTGGGTTGGTTTTCATCTGCTGTGACAAAAGTGCTTTGAATTCAGTTTTTTGTGTCCATTTCTGTTGAGTCCTCTCAGTGTTTGTGCCATGCCTTAGTCCTGTCGGGTGGTCAGTGATGCTCTGTTACCTTTCAGGAAACAAACACAGAAGTGAATTCAAGTTCTTGGTGGATCAGGTAAATAAACGGTGGAAGAAAATAGGGGAGAGGAAAGCAGAAAGTGCTCAAAAGAAAGAGGAAATCTCTGTCAAAGAGCTGCCAGCAGCCACAGGTTAGTGACATTCAGTATGGGCCCCTCCTGGACCCACTGAGAAGTGTGGGGTTCCCAAAGAAGTGGTCTTTCATCTCTTGTTGTTCTTCTAGGACCTTTAAGGGGGATAAAACCCAACCAGCCTAAAGATCAAACAGCCCCTAAAGTGATTTACTGCTGTTGATTTTAGTGTGGAACATAAGCATGACCCATAATAAATCTCTTGGTGTGATTTCTGTGTGTGGATGTGCTTTATCTGGGGCACATTCCAGTTGTTGAGAGGGGCTGTCAGGTTCTGGTTCAGGGTTGCTGGAGGTGCTGAGGGTGCGCATGACCACTCTGGGAGGAAGGGGAAGGTAGGTACTGCTCACTGCCCTTCAGCCCTCCAGGATCATTTCTGGGAGAGGGGGTTGGCAAATGGGAACTGCAGGAGTGCTGGTGGGGATTGGATTCAGGAATAACTGGTCCTGAGGCTGAAGCAATAAAATCCTTGGGCTCGTTTCGGGCTGTTGCTGCAGGATGTTGCTGTGTTGTGTGTATATGTGCTGGAGCACAGTGGGAATGCAAGGCTGCAGCCTCCAGCCTGTTCCTTCTCCTCCTCACAGCACCAAACCTCACCCAGGTGTGCCCCAGTGTGCTGTCTGTGGGATCCTCTGCTCTCCTTTGGGTTCTGCCTCCTGGCTGCTTTGGCAGGGAACATCTCTTTGAGTGTGGGATTTAGAAGAGCATTCCTCAGCCTAATAGAACTTGTGGATTTCTAATCTATTTAAGAGTCTGGGTTTTGGCAAGAATCCCACTGGCCAAAATGGGATGTGCTGTTGTCTGTACACTTGGGAAAACGTGGCAGTGTAGTCTGCCCCAGCTCTCACAAATCTCTGACTCTCTCCAGTGCTGGCTCTTCCAGCAGAGCTCTGAAGAATAAAAAGAAATGAAGAGAACAGTATAATAGTATGAATTTTATCCTTACTGTTTCCTGCAGACCTTGATGCAGTGCATAATCCATTCTGTGTGAAGGGTAAAAGTTAAGGAATCTCAAGGATAAAATATTTTAAGCTGTTCCTCTTCTATAGCAGAAGCAGAGGCAATGTGTTATTGGATAGTGGGGTCACAGCCTTGACTTCCAGCTCTGGAAGGGAGGGATGGGCTGCTGTGGATTTTGGGGTTTCTGTCTCCTGTCTGTGCTGCCCTGTAGGCTCTGAGAAGAGCTGAGGTAAAACCATAGAGTTTTTCCACAAGAGTGATCAGGTAGAAAATAACCTGGAGCAGATGTATCATCCTGCATCATGTTCAGAGTGTGGCAGCACCTCGTTTGGCTCTGGCAGACCTGCACAATTTCCATTACACTTTGTTCCTGAGCTTCCAATAATCCTTGGAATTTCAGGTTTGAGTTTCGTGCAAAACATCTGCACTGGGATGATTGTTTGTAAACAACTGAAAAAGCAGAAAGGTGATTAACAGGGAAGGAACAGATGCCTGAAGCCTGTTTCCTCAGGGTTCCTTGTTAACAGCAATTGCCTTTTAATTAAACTGGGAATTGCAGCATGGCAAAGGAAGAAGCCAGTAATGGGCTGATGGTAGAGCCAAGGCTTTGTCTGCATTCCTTACCCACTTCCTTTGGCTTCTCATGGAAGTGGTGGAATTGTACAGAATTAAAACAGATCCTTGGTTTGCTTGGGGTTTTGTTGGTCTGTTAGTTTATTTTAATTTCCCCCTCCATCTCTCCCATTTCCCTCTCCTGTACTATTGGTTGATGTAATTTAACTTCACTCTGTTGTGACATTTTAATCATCTGTTCCTGATTTACATCATCTTGCTTTTCATCTTTAAGCTTAAAATATCTGTTTCCCAGTCTTTGTAACTTTTAAACGTGGGGCTATGCTGTGCCTAAGGGGAAGCACCATAAGGATTTGATATATATTGGTGCTAAATAATTTGATTTGATAAATATTAACTGTGCTGGGCTGCATTATTGCACAGGCCTTTGCTATTTTTACCCTGCTAATTTCAGAGTTGTGTTTCATTAGTTGGACAACCGAGTCACTAGGATCTGCTGGTTGTTTTCAGCAGACAAAAATATGCCCCTGATATTTAATTATGGCTGTTAGCGGGAGAGAAAGGGCAGGCTGAGCTGAAGCCAAAGATTGTGAAGCCCCTCCACACTGTAATTAAAGTTCTGCTTGGCCATTTCTGTCCAGACCATTGCTGGAGGGGCAGAAAAGTCAGAGTGGTTTGAGCAGGAGCGTGGCTTGGGCCCTGGGATGAGCCAGGACGTGTCTGTGACTGTCACCATCAGTTCCAGTGAGAGGGGTCTGGGGAGGGCTTGGAGTCCTCAGGGATTTTTAACTTAAGTAACTCACTTGCAGATATTTGTGGGTATGGCATAAGGGCAGTCTGTCTTTTCATACCAGGATTTTTAACTTAGATCTGTTGTCTCTTTGAAGGGCAGGAGGTGTCTGTTCAGAGAACTGTTCATCTTTCCATTGAACAAAACACTTGACACAAAAGCAGCAGAATGGTTTTCAATTTTTGTCTGTTGGTGTTGTCTGGAAATGATTTTTCCTGTTGCAATGGAGGTGTCAGTGCATTGACCTTGTCTTAGCTGCATAAGGAAGTAAATCACAACTGAAAATAAGCCTGTTAAGTTGATCTGTAAAACTTAAAGCTGAAGCTGTCTGATGCAGGGGCTGAAGGGAATAGGTAGCACAAGCAGCCAACAGTGCTCATTAAGTCTTGCTAATTTCTACAATAAAGTTCCATCTTATGAAATGTGTAACACATCCTCACCCTTTATTTCTCTCCTCATATTTGAAACTCAGCAGTGAAACATTTCTGGTTCTCAGGGAGTTGTTGGTTGGTTTCTTTTTTTAAATATACACAAAAATAAATTCAACCTTTGAAACTGACAAAGTTTTGCAAAACAAGTATGTGGGAATGAGATGTTGGTATTTAAATGTTTATAACTTATTTTTTTCATAAAAATCTATCTCTAGGCTGCAGAATCCTAAACAATAGTATTTTGCATTATCATTCTTTCTAATCTGTCTTTCATCTCGGTAGAACCTGGGGAAGAGCTTCACACAGCTGTTGTCCTTGAAAAAGCCCAAGCACTCCAGTCAGAAATTGCTGATGGCCAAAGAAGTGAATCTCACTGCTTGAGGGATTGGCAGAGATCAGCCTCTCCCGAGTTCTCACTGTCATCTGGCTCCAGCAGCAGGTGAGTGAGGGGCTCTGCCCGGTCTGTGCTGCACCAGAGCTGACGGGGAGAGGCTGTGGCAGGGGCAGGGAAGGCATCCAGCAGCACTGGAGGGGTGCTGAGCTCTGCTCAGATCCCTTCTCCACCATGTTCCTGGGATGGAGCTAAAATACATCTAGAATTCACTCAGTAGTTTGTAATGCTGGTGTTTTGTGGTCAGACAAGAGGGACTTTCCATCATCACCAGGCAGCACTTGAGCTGAGCTTTCACTGCACTGCTGCTGCTGTTCTCATCTAGGGATTGCTGCTGTAAATGTTCCTTTTGGTACAGAAACGGGGAGTGGAATGTCTGGGGAACCAGGAGTATGTTTGGTGAGTCCCTTACACTGCTTCACCTTCCCATCTGCTGGAAGTTTTATTTAGAGGGGTCCCAAAATTGATATGGCTCCAGTCTTTTAAGTAGTATAGCTGCAAGGACCTGTGGCCCCAGTTTCTGGAACAAAGGTGAAAAAGTCATTGAAAACAAAAACAGAATAATTGGGTTTTTATGTGTCTAAAAGCAAGAGAGCCAATCTTGCTGATAACAGAAATGAGAGGAGAATGCAGGTCTGTATTACCAGCCATAAAAGGGTTTCCTGTGTTTTTAGGAGTGGGAGATAATTAGAGGAAGTAGCAGAAGGTCACCAGCTGAGCTAGGGGAGACAGTTCTTAATTTCCCATCCTTAGACCCCTTAGACCTGCCTCTTCGTCCTTGTTCTGCCAACACTAAGAGTAGTGGTTGGCTTCACTGGTGATTATTAACAGAGCAATCTAACTGAAATATTTCAACAGAAACCAATTTTCCTAAAGTCATTTTGGTTCACAAAGAGCTTTTAAAAGTCATCCTGAGGGTTCCCTTTCACAGAGGGAGATGTTGAACTGTGAGTGAAAGCCTGGGGAGACTTTGGAGCAGGGAGATCAGCTCAGGGGATTAGAGAGCATCAGACAGTAAATGTCTTTGTTTTACAGGATCAAACTTGCTGCCTGTTTCCATTTCCTTGAATAAGTGGGAGCACACAGTAAATATTTATCAGTAAACAGCAATATGCTGGCTGGCAGAGCACTGGGGGAGGCAGGAAGGGTCGTTGTTGCCCTTTCAGAGTATCACTGCATTTCTGTTTGGCTTCAGACCTGCCTTGTAGCCCAATAAAGCCCTTCACCCTCCTCTGGCCTTTCCCCTCTGTGCTATCTGTGTCTTCCTGCCTGAGCTGGTGCTCTAAAATTGACAAAGGCAGCAAATCAGTTTATTTGCTGTTCACTGTGTAACAAGCCTTTAAGGTGAGCCCTGGAGTAGATTTATCTCAGTTTCTCAGGATGTAAATGATGATGACAGTTTTTCCTTCCCTGTGATCAGGGAACTGTTCTGCTGCTGGTTTCTTGGTCCCTCCCAGGGCTCTGGATCCCCACAGAGCTCTCACACTGTCTTAGCTGGTATTGGAGTGTCTCGTTTCAGGTGTGGTGTTGGAGCAGATTCCCCAGCTCTCAGTGGGACCTGCAGGGCTTGGGTGACCCTCTGGTCTGACTGCCCAGGGCAGGGGCAGTGCAGAGGCCCAGGGAGCCCTGGGGCATCCCAGCCTGCAGCTTCCCCTCCTCTGCATCCACCCCCATGCTGGGGCTGCACAGAGAGATGAGAGCAGCAGCAGCAATGCAGTGAAAGCTCAGCTGAAGTGACGGGTGCTGCCTGCTGATGATGGAAGGTCCCTCTTGTCTGACCACAGTGTCCTTCATGCCAACCCGTACCTGGCTCAAGAGCACTTGGGAATGTTTTCCTGTGTTTTCTGGGAAATAAAGAAAGGTTGCAGGGTGTCTCCCCCTTTCCAAATGCTGAGGTAGAGGAGCGCTGGCTGGAAAGAGCCAAATGTGCTCTTTGTGTGGACTGTTTGTGCTCCTGCTGGCTGCTCTGAAGGGGCAGGGGGGCTGCTGGGCTCAGGGCAGTGCCCAGGTCCTGCTGTGCCCAGGGACTGTGCAGCTTTGGGCTGTGCAGTTCCATCCAGGGTGCAGCTCTTCCTCCCAGCACACCCTGGGTTATGGCAGCACTGGCAGGGGCTGGAACAAGCAGGTGTAGTCATTCAAACTGCATGAAAGAAGGACATATTTTATCACTGTGTGGTTACCATGGGGCTGGTCTTTTGTTAATTGTAGTGAAATAAATCCAGCACAAATCAAACAAGAGTGATTTAGATGTTGATGGTTTTAGTAGTACTGTGGTATTGTATCAGGTAATGGATTTCTGAGGCTTGTGTTCTTCTGATAACGAGAGGGTATCCTTTGCCAAGAGTAAATGTTTGTCACACTGAAATGCCAAAACTGGAAATATATTTGGAATTCCAAATCTGCATGCTGTGTTCCTGTGAGGAGAGCACTTCTAAATGGAGGGCTGTTGTTCTGATGAATTAAAACAAAATAAGGATGTTGAGTAGCATATAGAATATAACAGAACAGTTTGCAAGTCAGAGTTGAAATGTTTGTTCTGCAAAAAGATGGTGCAAAGAAATCGGTGATTCTTCTGTTTTCTCCTTCATAAGGTTTGTCCCTTCTGTCTCATGTCAGTACGTGCTAAGAGAGTGGTTGGTCAAGATTAGAAATTCATCCATTGTACACTAATCACTGATGAACTGATATTATTCAAAGGTCTGTGCTAACACTGAGAAAATGAGAATTTTACTCCTGCTGGAGAAAAGAGCCAGGCCAGGCGTGGAGGCTGTAGCCCCAAACATGCCTGTGCTCCAGGGATTGATGATCCCACCAAGGGAGCAAACTGTGTGTTACAGATAAGCACCAGAACACGGCCAGGGCTTTGAAGGGTAATTTGTCAAAGCTCTGAAGTCACAGTTGCACAAGGCTTCCACAGGAATGCTGTGCTCCATATCAGTAGTCCTGTGGCATTTTTTGACTTTCTGGGACTGAAGCCAAATTTTACGCAACAACTTAAACAATTGGACAATTAGGAAAGAAATTAGGAGGAACAATGATAAGCCAGTTAATGAGCTATGTAAAGGAAATATTCCATTATAATATTTTATACAATGGGGTTAATATGTAGCTTTTAAAGCAAATTAATTTTTCTGAAAACTGTGTTCAACACAAGTGTCGGTTCCCTATGACTAGACCAAGATTGAACAGCAGACAAAACCCAACATTGGCGTTGTCTGAGATGCTGAAACACAGACAGAATTTTGAAATCCTGGTGGGAAAGTGCTGTATCCACAGTCTGTATAAATCCCTGTGCTGTTGGAATACCCAGAGGGGCTCAGTGTCTGCCAGGAGGGTTCATGCCCAAGGAAGGGGCCTCATGTGCAATATAGGGGGCTTTTTTGGCACTGAGTTCAGGAGCCATTGATCAGGATCCAAGATCTGGATTTATGTGCTTTACATAATAGGGGCTTTAGTTCATCAGCAGAAGAAGAGGTAGAAATAGGAGTGCACTGGATGGCAGCAACCCTCTGGAAGGGGTGGCATGGTTTGGCAGAGCTGGCAGGATGAGTGCTTGGAAATGCTGTTGGAGCTCTTCCTGGGCAGCTGCCTCAGCCTGGGTTTGAAGGCAGAGCTGTCCTGTGCCCTGGCCATTGCTGTCAGATGAGAGAAGTGTATGAAAATGTGTTGATCAGTGCAATAATTGCCTTTTTTAGTTCTTCAGGACTTTTTTACTTAATAAATCTTGCACTGCTTTGGCTCGGAGATGGTGTAGATCACAGTGCTAGACAGGAGTGTTTGATCTGTGAATTTTGGCCTCAAATATGGGTTCATTGTGAAAGGATGATGATTCTTCTCTGCTATGCTGTGGATTCATACTTTTCTTCCCAAACCTTTGAGCTGTAGCAAATGGCAGGAGCTGTGAGGCGTGGTGGTGGGAGTTGTGGGGACACTGTCAGGGCCAGCTGGTGGCCTCAGATGTGCATGGGGGAAGCTCTTACACACAGCCTGTGTGCAGGAGGACATCAGTCCCTGGGCAGGAGCCCTAGGCTGTGGACATCTCTGAGCCCTGAACACAGGAGTGGTGGTAGGGAGTGCTCCTGGTGCTGCAGCCACCACAGCCACTGCTGCCAGACTCCAGAGGGAAGCAGTTCAGGTAGATGCAGCAGGTCTTTCCCTTTTCCCAAGGCACAGCCTCAGAGGTGTGTTCTTGGGCTGCAGAGGGGCTGTGGAGAGCTAGGGAAGCCTGGCAAGAGTCAAGGAGAACAGCAAGGCAGTGGAACCTGTGCAGGGTTTGGTACAGACAAACCCCTCCATGGGCCCTGGGCAAAGCCAAGGCTGGCAGACCTCTCCAGGGGCAGGAGGATGGAGCCATGGGCACGTGGTGTGGAGAGAAGGTTCTGGAAGGCCAGGGAAGATGTTGGGCTGCACAGCTCATCTTGGACATGACAGGGTGCCTGGGCTGCTCCAGCAGTGAGCTCATCCTGTTCCTTCCAGGGGACAAAGTGCAGGATTGCAGCAGGGGGAGAGCTGCTTTCCCTCCCTCCTGGGGCTGGGCATTCACCTCCAAAAATGAGATGGGCTGGAGCTCATTGCTTGTGCCAGCACTGAGGGAAAACGTGCCCAGAGCCTGGTCCACAACACACAGCAGGATGGATGGAGGGATGGGAGGATGCTGGCTGCTCACACCAGGCCAGGAGGAACTTAATCTGCCTTAACATAAACCAATGCAAAGAGCCCTTTATTCCTCTCAGTTTTAGAACAAGACACGTCATTCACACTTACATCAGCCTTTTTCTCTCTATTTTAGGGTGGTGTGTTTATCTTAAATGAAAAGGCAGGGGGTGGTGGAAGGGAAACCCAATGATGGTCAAGGAAGGGCGAGCTGACTCTTGGTTGACTGTCTGTAAGGGATCAGGGAACCAATCCTGCAGGAATAGAGTTGGGGAATTGCCGAGTCACTGGAGCTGCATTTTTCCCCGTGTGGAGGCATGAGTAAGTGCAGATCACCCTGCCACAGGATGCTGACTGCATCTTGAGCAGTTCAGGTGAAGAACTTGAATCGTTTTGCTGTAAAAATCGACTCATCTGGAAATGATCTGTGAAATTGTGTGAGTGATCAGTGACCTTCAGTTAAGAAAAGGACAGAAAACCTGTTGTGGGAATTTGTCTTGAATTTGGAGTCTGAATAAAGTCTGAAGGGCTGTTTTGCTGTGCCTGGATGCAATGTAGGTAGATACCTCTGGGGCATTGAAAAGGCAGAAAACATCAGAGAAATGAACAAAACAAAAATTCTAAATTCTGTGTTCTCTTTGGCCTCTGTGGGATAAAATTTATAGAAAAACCCCTTTAGAATGAGGCAGCTGTTTCTCTTAATTCATAATCTTCAGTTTAAGGGCTAATCATTTGATGGTAAGAAGAGAGAGGAGTTTTCTTCAGGGAAAGAAGTTGTTAATTTAAAATGCAAATTCAGTTGGTGGTCAAAGTTGCTTTAGTTTACAGTGGTGTTTTTGTGATAATTGCTTTTCAACTGTGGCATACTTGAGGATTTATTTTTTTTTTAAATTTTCAAAGACTTTTGTCCCCTGGCATGTGTCAGAAAGGTGTATAATTAGGTCAGCTCCAAATCCAGCCTTGCTCAGGCTTTGTAACTGAAGTTGATGTCTGGGAGAGCTGGGATGCAGAGAGCTGCTTCACTGAGTGGCTGGCATGGAGCTGGGGGATGCTGGAAGGGATCCTGGAGCACAGGGCTTTTATCTCCAGCTGGAAGGTCAGGAGCCTGGTTTGTGCAGCCACTGCAGCTCCTCAGTGTCTCACTGCAATTAGGGCGTGGGAGTTAATTGGGTTCTCTGGGGACCGATGGCTGTGGACAAGGGCCCATTCACAGCTCCATGTGCAGGCCAAAGGTGGAACTCGCCCCAGGACGTTTTGTACTGGATTTTAAAGATGTTTGGTGGGCCTAGCCCATGGATTCCACATGTGAATTCTGCCCGTGCCTTGCTGGGTTGAGCTTTGGCCAGAGTGTTTCAGTTTTATTGTTTGCGGTGACAAACGCGGCGGGTGATAAATGCTGTAGTTTTCAAGGCAGGGAAGTACATCATGTTCAGGCCTCAAACCTGTTCTTTTTCTATTTTAGGGGACTAAAAACACACAAATAGCCCTGTGTCCTCCCCAGTTCTTTTTAAAATGCAGCTGGAACAGCAGAGTGAGGTTTGGAAATATGTTGATAACTCATTCCCTGGGCATCCACTCGTGTACTGAAAATGAGCTTTTGATGGACTTCTAATTCTGAGAGTAAAAACAATGTTGACTTTCAAAAGTTTCCCCATCCATTTTTGGTATCTTTTTCCTTTTTATCTGTATGACTGAGCGTGCTTGTGTTGGAGGTTACTCTAACCTGGTGTTGTTTGTCCAGCCACATTGCTGTTGGTTCTGTAGTTATCTCCACAGTAACAGCTGAGGACTCTCACTTCACAGGGGACACAAAATGGGTGAAAAAAAATGCTGCTGTCTTGCAGAAATTTTATGTCACATTGATTTATTTAAGAGAAACTTTAAAAAAAAAGGTACACTTTACCCCCCAGACATCTTGCAGATGCTCTCCAGAGAAGCTTTCTGGTGCCTGGGAATACAGAGGTGATGTAGTTACCACCTAACAGACATAAACACAGAATTGTCTTGTGTGTTAAATAATGATAATGAGACCCCAGGGATAACTACAAATGAAGTGGGACAGAGATAGAGGTTTCTGGGCTGTGCTGTAGGTTGATGTTATTTCTCATTGCTGTTGCTGCTGGAGGGGCTGGTCTCATCCAGGGCTTCTGCTGCCATTGCTGAGTCGAGCCCTGCATTGCTGAAATAATTTCCATCCATTTTATTTTCCCCTTCAGCACCAATTCGGACATTCTGGCAGATGTGGAAGGGTCTGAGATGTGTTCAGCATCCTCTGAGAGGTGAGTGGAATATCCAAGAGCTGGTCCTTGGGATGGGTTTAGGTCTGTAGTCTGCAAACTGTAGTTTGCAGTTTGGTGGAACCCTGGAGAAGCAAATGCCTCAGGAAAGTCAGATTCATGAAGAATCCCCACAGTTCTGGGAAGCACAATTTGGTCAGTGAATGTGGATCTTGGAAAAAGGATACCTGGGTTCTCCAAGAATCCACAGATGCCCAACTGAATATCTTTATTCTAATGGATATAGAAGTATATATTTTAATAAAAAAAAGAGGAGACTGCTTTTTAATGGAAAATTAAATCTGATCTTCTATTACATTTGAGAATTCCATTGCTGACAGAGCTGTAGGTGAGGTTGACAAGTTGAACATGCTGGAATTGAGCATCAGTTTTGATTTACTCCTGTTTGAAATAAGAAGAGCTCTTCCTGGTTGTTAAAATCTCAGTGTCTGCAAGTCTCTGACTCATGTTTCTGTTTCCCACATGAAAACCTGTGTGAGGGGACTGGGGAGAGCTGGAGAGGGCTGTGGGTCTGTGAGGTCCCTGGGCTCAGTGCTCTGGGAATGTGTGTTCAGTCCCACCACCAAAGTCCCAGCTGGATCTCCCTGCTGGGAGTCCCACAGACCTCCCTGGGTGTGGCTGAGGGTCCCAGGGGTGCAGGGTTCCATTTCCCTGAGGGTCCCAGGGGTGCAGGACATCCAGTTCCATCCTGGTGCAGCTCTGGAACACAACTTGTTCCTGCCAGTGTCTCCAGTGTGTTTCTGGTGGTAGTCACCAGATGTGCACTTGAGCATCTCAGAGTTTTCCATTGTTTTTTTCAGTTGTGAATCCCCAGTTTAAGATAAATGAATAGTCCCTGCAGGCTGGATTCAGCCTAGCAGATGGTATAAAACAGAGTGCACTTAAAAGGAATGTTTAATTAGCAAAAGCTGTTGACAGATTAGCGGCGTCTTTCATGTCAGCACTATGTGGAATTTGAAGCTCCAATGCTGAATGATGGAAATCAGCTGCTTCATTTATATACAGCTAGTTTAAGAGCTTTTTCTTTAAAATTAACTGTGACTAAAAATAAAACAGTTGAGTTTTCTGTGGAAAATACTTTGTCCATAAATGAGGAGAGCGCCTGGCAAGGCTGCAGGCCCCAAGCACTCCTTTGGGGGTAACACTGACCAATCTCTCATCCTGCCTCCAGGCAGCTGTGCCCCAAACTGCCTTTTCTGATAGAACATCCTTATGGTTTTGTCACTGCCAGGGGCTGTCCTCACTCATGGACAAGGGATCTGGGGGGTTGCTGCTGTTCCTTGGGTTCCAGACTGGTTTCTGGGGACAGAAGGAGAGGCATTGTGATGACTCTGTTCCTGCAGGCTCAGGAGCTGTGGGATGATTCATGGTGCTGACACCTTCTTCAAATGAGAAGACAGAAATATTTCTCTCCCCATCCTTGGAAGTGTCCAAGGCCAGGCTGGAAGGGGCTTGGAGCAACTTGGGATAGTGGAAGGTGTCCCTGTCCATGGCAGGGGTGGAATGAGGTGATCTTTAAGGTCTCTTCCAACCCAAACTGTGCCATGATTCCCCGTGACCTGTAACGCTCCTGTGTGCACCATCTGAGTGCTGCTCGCAGTGTTCTGTAGAGCATCAGTGTGTGCTGTGTTCAGGGCGCCTGCAGACCCCTGTTTTCCCTTGTTTTCTGTTTCCCCACAGCCGCTCTGTGGCCCTGGCAGGGGGCAGGAGGACCCTGCGCCGGCTGCGGGTCCCCGGGAGCGACGGAGTCACGCCGCAGGGCAAGAGGAAGAGGAGCTAGTGCTGCAGGAGTGTCTGGGCTGGGAAACACCTCCTGGCCTTCTCCCATTCTCACAGTACCTGGGCACTGAGTAAAATGCTGTGTTTTCACATCACTGCCATTCAAGCTGCCTTCATGACCTGGCCCTGTGGGCCACTGATGGTTGAGGTTGGGGACAGGGTGCCAGAGCCCTGCAGGAGCCTGACCTGGCTCCTGTGCCTGAGTTCCCTTGCAGCACCTGGCTCTGTGTGCTGCCACTGCTCCTGCTTGTGTCCTCTGGAAGCCTCTCCTGCCCTCCTGGAAGCTGCAGGACAGTGTTTTGTTTGGGGGTGGGCAGGTGCTGGTGCTCACTTCCCTGGCACAGCCAGGGGAGGGAGGGACTGAGGAATGCAGGGAGATTCTGTCCTACACTAACAGGCTTTTTTATATATGTTTGTGTAAACTTACTCAGTATTATGTGTTGTTATTTCAGTTTTAAGTCCTGAAACTGGAAAGAAGTTGGGAGGTTGTTGGACATGAAGTATTCTGGCTTTCAAGCAAATAGTTGCATTGAAAAGTGATTTTCCTTAGGAGATGGTGGAATTTTGTGATGTAATAAAGCAGTGCAAGAAAATGAAGGAAATGTAAGAAACGTGAACATTAGGGAAGGCTTTGAAAAATAAAGCTTGTAAGCAAAATATGAAAAATAATTCAGGTGCTTTTGCTGAGCCCTGAAGTTTTGGTCAGAGCCTGTCAATGGGAGCTTGGCAAAGGAAGCACAAAATCTGAGTAAGATTGAGGGTTGTTATGTCTTGGCTTCAGACTGTAGCTGGAATTCAGAAATAATCCTCCTCAAGCCATGGTTCCCAGGAATATTTGTGTTTGGAACAGGCTGAGTTGTGGCAGATATAAACTATCAGAAGTGCGTGAGGTGGAGAGATGCAGAGGCAAAGCAGGAATCTGCTGTGTTGATTTGGTTCTTTTTTACTAAACCAAACCTTTTGAAAGACAATAATTATTGATGTCTGCTTTAGGGCTGCCTTTTTGTCAAAGCAGCTCACATCAGGCATTGGAATTGGTTGCAGTTGGCCAGTGAATGGTAATAATATTGTAAATTAGTGTCATAAAAGGCTTTCTCCAGGCAAATAGCTGCTGTTGTGAGGGAGGGCACTGGTGTGGGGACACCAGGGCTGCTGTGGCTGCAGGTACTGACGTTTCCATTGGAAATGAGCTAAGAGCCACACAGAACTGTGGCAATTCCATGGGGCAGGGAAGGAGAGAGCAGCTGACACATTAAATACGGGCAGGAATTAGACTGGTTTGCTTACACCCTGTCAAGATTAATTTTTTTGTATCACTTGTTGTTGTCATCACCATTTAAAGTCCAAACTGGTGACCATTGTCTGGGATGGAGTTTTTCCCTCCTTTTGGTACAGGGCTGTGGGTTGGTGCCAGAGGAGGGTGGTGGCATTTGTGGAGGTCTCAAACATGAGGTGGGTTCAGACACACTGGCCGAGGTGCCGGGGGAGGCTGTGTGGAGCACACACTGGGCAATGTGGGGGCTTAGGAAAAACTGGGGTGTGATGGTCTGATGCCTCATTGCCACCCTGATGGGGTGGGTGCCTGGGCAGGGTCCAGTCTCTCCTGCCAGCCCCAGGGCCAGCTCCAGGGTGCTGCCAGGTCCAGCCTTTGCCTGGAGGCTGCTGATCCCCCGGGTGCCATAAATGATGCTTGCTGCACATCTCACCAACCTCAGCTTCACAGGAACTGCGTAGCAGGAGGGAAAAAACAACAGAGAAGGAAACACAGTGTCCTCCCCACACTGTCCTGTCCCCTGCTCCCCAGGGCAGCTCTGCTCCTCCGTCACTGAGTCAAGGGGCAATGGGAGCACTCGGGGGCTGGGGGCACAGGTCAGGGCCAGAGGAGCAGACACAGTGCTGACAGGGGGGAGGCACAGGGTCCTGCTGGGGCTGAGCATGGCCCCATTGAGGGGAAAACCCCGCCCTTGTGTTCTTTGGGTGAGTAATCACAAAATTACTGCGCCCTCCTGATGCCTTTTCACTGGGCTGATGGTAACCGATCTTTGGCAGTGCAGGGCTGTGAGTCCCAGGGACTCTGTCTCACCCTGCTGCCCAGGACTGGGGTCCTGGGGACCCTCCATCCACCCTGCTGTGGGTCCAGCCTCTCTGCAGCAATTCCCAGTGGGTGTGAGGCAGATTCCCCATGACTGCAGCTCCCTGGAGCACTGGGAGCAGGGCAGAAACTCTCCGGGGACCGATACTGGCAGCCAAGGTGGTGCTGGGCTGGGCTACCATTGGAAAGCTTTGGGAAGGGCTGCTTGGGCAGGGAATCCATTCAGGAGGAAATTAATTTAGTCATGGAGCAGTCCCTCAGGCTGGGGCAGAAGGGTGAAAGTGGAAACAAAATAATCAAAAAGTAGAAATGTCCTGTTCCCCCAGCCCGGCAGCAGAGCCGTGAGAAAGGCAGCGATCCTGGGAATGGGGGAGAAGCAGGAGCAGAGTCACCCTGCTGGACATGGGCCTCCCTGCTGCCTCCCACTGCCTGTACCCCCTGAAATGGGCAGCTGGGGCTTCACCACGAGTTTGGGGTGAGGGAGCAGCACCTGCTTTTGTTTGGCTTTGCAGAAACTGGGGAGTTTCTACTGGAATGCTTTGAAGGCAGAGGGAATTTGGCCAGGCTGTGGTACCTGTTTGTGCCTGCTCAGAGCAGGAGCTGCTCTGTTTGCAGCCTTTCCCTCAGGGTAACTGAGTGAGTGTCACACGGTGAGCTGTCACACGGTGAGCTGTCACTGTCACAGTGCTCAGGGCTGGGCTGCAGAGGTTCCCTGGCAGCCAGGACTGGGCAGTGCCAGCTCAGGACACGGGGGTGGGCTCAGCATCCCTGGGATGGACCTGGGGACACACAGGTGTCAGGGTCTCTCAGGGCCACTCTCCAAGGGTGCTGTGTTTGCTGGCAGGAGTTAAAAATAAAGAACCTTTTGGTTGAAGGAGGGTTTGTTTTGGTAGAGAGCAGATATTCTGGAATTGGAACACATCACACAAACAGAGGAATTGAAGATGGATCACAGTTACCTGCTGGGCAAGCCCAACACCAGGATCTCTGCCCAGAGGAAAGAATAATCATGGTTCTGTCCCACCTGGCATTGGAGGAGCCAGAGAGCCTAAATTCAAAATGATTTGGACAAATTGGTGTGTTGGGTCCAAAACAACCACCTGGAATTAAATAAAGAAGAGGATGAATTACCAGCTTCAGGAAGGAGAAGGTAAACACATTACTGCAAATGGGAAGTAATTAGTGAGGCAGAAAAGTTTGTATAAATGTAGCTGGGCTTCATTTTTGTAGTGAAAGCTCACTGCTGTGTTTCATTATTTGGCCCCACAGGAGGCTGGGCTGGGTTTCATTGCAGATACTCGGTGGGAGAGAGATGGGGCTGTGTGCAAACACCCTCACCTGTGGGCATTCCCAGGCACCTCTGCTTAGATACTCACACATACATACTGAATTATCCTGAGCACTGCAGCCTCTTTCATATCACTTGGCTAAGATTTTGTTGTAGTGATGAGCACCAAACTTGATTCACTTTCCTTTATATACATATGCAAATAACTGTAGAATTTGCATATGAATATATACTAAAACAGACTATACTCACGTTTTGTTCTGGCTCTTCTATCTTTGCCTAACAAAACCTCAGATAGATCTTGGTATTTATATTTTGTTCAAATAGAAAAGTGCCTCACTTTAGTGTACAGGAGCATCAGTGTGTGTGTAGGGGCTGCAGGCAGTGCTGTGCCTGGCAGTGACTGGGTGATCCACACCTCTGCCTATGGAGAGGTTTAGTTGATATCCCAGATCCCAGGGGTGATGCTCAGTATGGCAGTTGGGTGTGCAGGTCCCGTAACACCTGTGACTGCTGCAGGTGTGAATCCCAGGGCCATGGGTACAGCTCTGGGGCTCTGCTTTGCTTTTCATTCCGTTGTGATGGTGATGAGACTGCAGGGCACTGCAATGAACGGCTTGAAGTCACACACAAATGTAGTAATCCCCCCAAAAAGGTGTAAAATTATTGCATCGTCTCCCAACAGCTTGAACCTGAAGCCTCTTTGTTAAAAGCCACATGGATACATATTTTAACTTTATTATCCCAACTTGTTACTCCCAGGGTCTGGGCAGGCTCCATTTGTTTTATGGGCTCTGAGGCCATAACAGGATGAAGCAAGGAACATTTTAGCACGAACAGTGTCCTTGGGAGCCCTGCACAGACCTGGCTCCTGGGGGAGGTGTCTGGGGAGAGCCTCTGTCACCTTTGCTGGGCTGGGAAGTGCAGGGCAGTGTGGCCTGTGTGCCATGGGCAGGTGGGAGTGGGGAATTCCCTACAGAAACCACAGACATTTGCCCTGTGGGGCTCTGCCCCAGCCTGACCAGGATCAGCCTGGATGACAGGATCAGCAGGATCCATAGCCTGCTCTAGTCTAAATGGGTTTAAGCTCCTTGATTTGATCAGAGCCCTGCTGCTGTATCCCAGGGCTCACCCCGGGGCAGGAGGTGACATCCCAGTGTGCTCTGGGATGTGTCTGCAGAGCCTCTGGGGTTTCATCTGGAGTGCCAGTGATGGAAATGTGTGCTGGTTTAACGCCAGGAAATTCAGGCTCTTTTTCCAGGATTTAGCTCCCAAAGCTGGATGAGCCTGACCCAGGCTCCAGTGCTGTTGTGGGCTGGAGGCCATGGGAGCAGAGACTGAGGGATTTCAGTGAATTGGGGACTCAAAGGAAATGGTTTGAATCCCATAAACCTTTCAGGGATGTGATGTGAGAGGTTCTCTAACAGTTTAGTGTGTTCCCAGATAAACCAGGGGAAGAGAAAAGAAGAAATTATCTTGATACGTGCATGAACTCGTGTAAATTCTCCTGCTGTGAATGCTGTATAGAATTCAAGACTGCAGCATCCAGATTGATCCTCCCTTCTCCGTTTGTCTGCTTACACAGGTCAGCTTCTCTGCCTCCTCTGCTCCTCTCTGTGGTTTTACATTTACCAAAGTTAGGCTTCCTGCAGGCTGAGTGCAAGAGGTGAGGACTAGGAAAATATTCTAGTATAAGGAGGGATTCCCATGGAAGAGCAGCCAGGTACCACGTCCTGGCTCCCCAGCCTGCAGTGCTGGCTGTGGGCTGCAGCCATGCACGAGTTCATGGGCAGCTGCAGCTCCATCTGCAAAGCTGTGGCCTGGGCTTGACATTTTGCCAGACCTCTTCTGTCCTGGCGACCATAAAGTTGTGATTCCACATAGCTATTGGAAAAACAGCTATTTCAGATCCAGCAGTAAACCGAAATGCAATTAAGTTTAGCTTTATTTAGTGTTTGTGCTTTTGATTATCCCAAAGCATGTATTTTTAAAATAAAAATGTTTCCAGCTCTATGGCATCCCTGAACATTTAAAGCTGGAAGAAGTATTGGGGATGACTCAGAAAACCCTTTGATTCTCACAGGCCTCTTTGCTTCAAAATCACGTGTGTTTGGGTTTTAGTTGTGGAGCAGCTGCAGCTTTGCCTGAATAAGGACTGAGGGGCTGTGAGGGGCCATGAGCATCTCTGGCTGTTGGGGGCCAATGCCCAGCCCCGACAGGATCACCTGGAGCTGGATGTTACCCTGAGCCCACCCAATCCCAAATCCCAGCCCGCAGGTGTATGATCCTCACTGAGCTGTCCCTGCACTCCTGAGTGTGCCAGGGGATGTGGCCCTGGGAGTAGTGTGGCATTGCCATGGGGACAAACAGGATCAATCCTGGCACAGCTCTTCCCCAGCTGAACCTCTGACTTGTTGCTGTTATCAAATGCACCTCAGAACTGCACACCACTCCTGGAGGTGCTCAGCTGCCACTTGTAGGGGCTGCACGAGGGGTTCTGGGCTCTTTCCTGCTCTTTTCCAGCAGTTCAGGTCTGTTCTGGAAGGGTCTGTGCAGCCATGGGTGACACCTCACCCAAGGCCAGAGGGGCTGCTCTGCCCCACCTCAGGCACCATCTCACAGGAGCTGCTGCCACACCTGAGTCCCCAGGGACATCCCTCAGTGCCTGCAAGGTGCTCAAGGAACTCAGCAGAAGCCAAGGACAAACCTTTCCTTGCCTCCACTGGAGCCAGGGTTTCACCCCCAGTCACCTCCTCCCTCAGAGCTCTCCCCAAACCAGCAGAACAACAAAAAAAGCATTGCACAGGGTGAGCTGCACTCCACAGCCATTCCCACAGCAGCTTTATTGCCTGAAGGAGGAAAAACGTGAACCCTGGAGGGAAGGACGTGCCAAAGTATTTAACATTTCTACATCTTGCGTGGAGCTAAAGCTTCCCAAAAGTCTTTAAATTAAAAATAGCTGCAGGGATGTTTGTTCAGGGCTAAGGGCTGGGCTGAGGAGGGTTTGAGATGTGGCTTGAAGTGGGGAGCAGAGGGTGGTGATGCTGGGGGCCTTCAGGGCTGCTGGGCTGAGGGGTGAACTGGGAGGGTTCCACGCTCTTCTGAACCTCCCACCTGCACTTTTGGGTTCTGGATCCCTTGTAGGGAGCCTGAAAACGGGGACAGCTATTGAGTTGTGCTGATGAGCTGGTGACAAATGGTATCACTCATAGCTACTGCTCCTTCTTTTATAGAAATAATACTCTGAAATCTTCCTCCTGAAAGAAAAGGGAAGATCTCGGTGGGTGTGTGAACTTGCGGGTGACCAACGCCTGAGCCTGCTCCTTGGCCGAGGCCGGGCTGGCACCGACGGGCGTCCTTTCCTTGGCGTCCTGCGACGGCAGCGACGGCAGGGCAGGGCTGAGCGGGGGGGTGAGCCCGGGGCGTGCTCCCACCCTCCGTTCTCTGCTCGGGGACGCGACACAGGGGGACTTCGGGCTACCGGGTGCGCTGGGGGCCCCCGCCCATCACCGCAGCCTCGCTCCGCCGCTCCCCCTCGCGGCTCCGCTCCGGGGAACCGGGGCTTGGGAACCAGGGCTGGGGCAACCGGGGCTGCGGGAACCGGGGCTGCGGGAACCGGGGCTGGGGGGAACTGAGGCTGCCCGGGCGGAGCTGGGTTGCGGGGAATCGGAGCTGCGGAAGAACCGGGGCTGCCCGAGAGGAGTGGGGCTGCGGGAGAACCGGGACTGCAGGGGACCGGGACTGCAGGGGACCGGGGCTGCCCGGGCGGAGCGGGGCTCCGGGAACCGGGGTTCGGGTGCGCGACAGGCCGCGCTCCGGGGCGGGCTCGGGGGAAGATGCTGAGGCGGGTCCGGGTGCGGGGCCAGCGGCCGCGGGCGGGCCCCGAGG
>JBBMKD010000027.1:581610-598677 GCA_037834095.1 Argya squamiceps
GGTCCCTACAGGGCAGGGATGTCCATGGAGCAGGTCCTCACTGGGCAGGTGTGTCTATTGAGCAGGTCCCTACAGGGCAGGGGTGTCCATGGAGCAGGTCCTCAGTGGGCAGGCGTGTCCATGGGGCAGGTCCCTACAGGGCAGGGGTGTCCATGGGGCAGGTCCCTACAGGGCAGGCGTGTACATGGGCAGGTCCCTACAGGGCAGGGGTGTACATGGGCAGGTCCCTCACAGGGCAAGGATATCCATGGGCAGGTCTCTCAGTGGGGTGTCCATGTGCAGCTCCCTCAGCAGGCAGGACTGTCCATGGGCAGCTCCCTCAGCAGGCAGGGGTGTCTGTGTGCCCAGGGGAAAGGCCCCTGCACTGAGGGGGCCGTGCCAGGGCTGTTGGGGCAGCTGCCAGGACCTAAATCTCCTTGCGGACGGCGACTCGCATGTTGGAGCAGATCTTGGCCAGCGCCTCGAAGAGAGGGTCACAGAAGGTGTGGATGCACAGGGAGTAGATCCTGCTGACACACTGGATCTCGATCAGGTAGCTCTTGATGCAGGGCACCACTGCCCAGATGTGGCAGAAGGAGATGAGGGCGAAGAGGAAGCCCCAGAGCACGGCCAGGGGGATGCCCAGCAGGGCGGAGAGCAGGCGGTAGCACCAGTACTTGCTGACAGTGAAGGTGGTGTAGCTGGTCTTCCAGACCCCATCAAAGCTGTAGGTTCCCACAGGCTCGGCTATCACATCCTCAAAATCCACCTGGGGGAGAGCAGGGACACAAGGGGGGTTTGGGGTCAGCAAAGGGCCCAGGGAAAGGATCAGGGTGTGCACGAGGTGAGAGCAGATCCCCAGTGGAGGGGCCTGGGGACAGTGGGGGCAGTGCTGGGGACCCCCATCCCTGCAGCCCCGAGCAGGGACAAGCCCTGCAGAGGAGGGAGGTGGCTCAGGGCTCCTGGCACAGCTGTGGGCAGCAGTGCTGGCTCAGCCCCCCACTGGGGGGGTCCCAGTCCCTGTCCCCTGCCCTGATGTGGGGGATCAGGTGTGAGGGCAGGCAGGGCCCTGGAACAGGAGCTGTGTGTGGGAGTGTTGGCTGCAGAGGCAGCCAGAGCCTATTCCTGCCCTTTTTTAGCATTCAGGGACGTGGCTGCCCACTCGGCAGGAAGGTGTTTGTGCTAATAAAGATCCAGCAGCCCTCTGGATTTATGGATAATTTATTTATAACCACAGGTTGAGGTGCTCAGTGCTGTCTGTCCACGCTCCTCCTGGGGAAGGGAGCTGGGGCTCAGCCCTGCCCTTGCCATTTGTGCAGGCCCTGGGAGTGTCTCTGAGTGACACACACTCCCCAAAACTCCACGCAGAGATCCCCTGGGGGTGTAACTCACTTCCAGGGAATGTATAAGCTGAGCTATTTGTCTTGAAAGCCAGCCTGGCCCCCCCGCCCCGGCAGCTGACGTGTCTGTGCTCATGTTAAACCACAACATCCATTCTGCCCTTGGGAGCACTTGGATCACAGAATCACTCTGTGTCATCTTTAATTTCCTGGAGTGAGCAGGAGGTGCTGAGGGAAGCATTGACAATGAGGAGACAGCAGCCCCCAGAGCTGGCCCTGAGGTGCCATCAGCAGCCCCCGGAAAGCCCAGGAGGGTTGGGGCTAGACCAGGTTACTGCCCAACTGCCTGATGAGCTCATCTGACATCAATTAAGGCAGGGAGCAGTGGGGTATAAAAGCAGAGGCTCTGCCCCATTACTCCTCTTGCTGCCATCACGCTGGGAGTGGGTCTGGAGGAGCAGTGGAGGTTCAGACTGGGCTGATCCTGGACCCCGGGGGCTGCCTGGAGGGCCCAGCACACGCAGGTACTGTTCCTTTACAGAACCATTGAGGGTGGGAAGGCTGCTGAGGTCACCCAGTGTGGCCATGCATTATTTATTTATAACCACAGGATGAGGCTCTCTGTGGCTGTGCCTGGGGGAGGTTTGCGAAGCTCCGCAAAGCCTCTGTGACCAGAGCCTCTTCTGTAACATGATCCCAAATTCCGCCTGTTGCTTTGTGATGCTCGGGGTGTTTACCCACGGCCAGGTGAGCCCTGGAGCACTCTGTGGAGCACTGCACTTCCATGGCTCTCTGTCCCCCGTGCCTGCAGAGCACTCCCCGTTACCGTGCCCGGGGTGTGTGGCTGTGTCTCTGGCTGTCCCGGGGCCAGGACAGCAGCAGGGTGAGCCGAGCTCTGCCCGGGGTGTGTGGCTGTGTCTCTGGCTGTCCCGGGGCAGGACAGCAGCAGCAGGGTGAGCCGAGCTCTGCCCGGGGTGTGTGGCTGTGTCTCTGCCTGTCCCCTGGCTAGGACAGCAGCAGGGTGAGCCGAGCTCTGCCCGGGCAGGCTCTGCCCCCTCCCCAGCCCTCTCGGCCGGGCTATTTTAGGTGCAGGAATGCCGGGCTCCGGAGGCTCCGGTGCTGCCGGAGCAGCAGCGTGCCCACGGCTCTGGGGGAGCCTGGACGGTCCCTGCAGGATTTGGAGCTCCTGAGTGGAAAAACGCAGGGATGTGCTGGGGGAGAGGGGCTGCTGGGAGCCTGCGGATGGCCAGGGTGGCACTGGCATTGTCACCCAAGGCTGGGGAGCCCCAGAGCTCTGCCTGGCCCGGGGGTGAGCAGGCTCGGGGCTCTCCTGGTCCCTGCTGAGTGCTCCCCTGGGCTGGCACCTCTCCAAGGCCAGGGCTGTGGGATGCTCTGGCAGTGGTGTTGGACACGATGCTGAGGTGTCAGGGGCAGGCCTGGCAGTGCCAGCACGGAGCCATCGATGGCTGTCACTGTCACAGCTCAGCCAAGGGAATTCAGTTTGGCCACACCGTGGCTGTAGCTGTGATGGAGTTTTAATGCCCACTCTCAGGTTTGTGTTTCAGCAGTGCTGTCAAGGTCATGGCCTGTGACAAAGCCTGTGAGCAGCTCTGTGCCTGTGTCACTCTGCTGTGACAGTCACAAACACAGTCTGATCAAAACCCTTCCACCTCCTCCTGTTCTCCTTTGGGCTGGAGCTATCTGTGGCTAACAGAGACTAATTTTGTTTGCAGTTCTAAGGGAGTCTAGAGGAAGCCCAAAGGTTGGAATGGGAATTCTTCTTGGTCGGGAATGGAGGGAGGGAGCTGGGGGCTGCTGCCACCCTGGGGGGAACCATCTGCCACTAACATGACAACACACATCAAACAATCCAGTGCTCAGGCTATGCTGTCTCGAGGGTCAGCAGCCTTTCCCCAATACCCCTTTAAACTGGTTATATTTCATTTCTGTGTTATTTTTGGCTGCTGGCTTGCTGGTACAGAGGAAGGCGTCTCCATAAATTTTCAAGCCACAATGGAACTGGAGGGCCCATTCAAAGAAAGGAAATCTGGCATGAACTGGAGGCAGGATTGCCCCCAGCCAGTGTCTGTGCCCGGCCAGCAGGGCTGTCACCTCCCACAGCCCTGGGGTGGCACCTCTGGGCACAGGGACAAGGACCAACAACACTGGCTGCGTCCAGCCAAACACACCCCAAGTCTGAACCCCAAATCTGGTGCCAGTGGTGCTCCTACAGCCCAGTGAGGGACAGCCCTACCTTCACCACGTCCTCGTTGATGTGCTTGGGGTCCCTGTTGACCAGGTCGATCTCCTTGGTGTGCAGGTCCTTGATGATGATCCTCTCCTCCAGCTCGCTGTGCTCCTCTGCCATGGCTGTGGGACTGTGCCTGTGCTGGCCAGGGCAGCCCAGGGGAGCCTCTGGCCCCGCCTGCAGCAGCTGCCCCGTGCCCCTGGCACTGCTCCAGGCTAAAATTAATGTCCTGGCTCCTGAGGCCTCCCTCAAGTGTCCCTTAAAGGGGCTTTCCTGGGGCCAGCCCCTGTGCTGTCACCTCAGGGGGATGGCATGTGTGTGGGTGGCTGCTGGCCTTTGGGCTGGGGTGGGTGTGCAGCCCCCAGCCCAGCTGTGTCCTGGGATTTCTCACTCTTTGTAGGAGAAACAATGCCCAAATTGGGGCAAAAGCCCTCAAAAGCCTGGAAAAAAAATCGTTTGTGAATCTGTAAATGAAGCAGCTCAGGGAGACAGGAGCCACGTCTGTAAATGTCACCACCCAGAAAGGCCACATGGCCCCGGGGTGGCCAGAGCCCCTCAGGGCCATTCAGAGCCCAGGACAAGGCTTGTGCAGCCAGCCTGGGTTCTGTAGGCTCCAGCTTTTCCAGCCACAGACACTCGAGGAAATCCAAGACCAACCCACAGAACCATAGTGGTAGAAATATCTCCTCTGGGGATACTGAGTATTAATGAAGATTTATTTAATTTGGGCTGTACTCTACTACTCCTCCTCAATGTCTCCTGTGAGCTCTTGTCTATAATGATGTGTGGATTTGTTTAAAAGTGACACTCCTGTGAAAAAAGCACAAAAATAGGGGCAGAGAGGGGTGGGTGTTTTAGTCCCTAAGGGATGTGTCCCCTCAGGGACTGGCAGCTCCCTGAGGAGCCTGGAGGTGCCACACTGGGGCTGAGTGTGGCAGTGGCACTGCAGAGCCCACGGGCATGGCTGGCACTGCAGGGGAGGGAGTTTAAGGCAAAAAGCTTTGCTGCCTTCCAGAACCATCAGTGCCTGGGCAGGGCTGGTTTTATCAAATTCTTGTGGCCCTGGGGCTTCCAGCAGGGCAGTGGGCCGTGGTGTGCCCTGGGTGTGACACATCCCTGGGTGACACTGAGGGGAATGCAGAGGTCACAGAGCTCCCTGACTGCTCTGTGGGGAGGGAATGGGCACAGCTGGGCTGGGAAAGTCCCTGAGCCCACAGGACCCTGCAGAGACCCACCAGGCACTTGTGGAGAAGGGGCAAACTGGCAAGGGCTGTGAGCCTGGTGCTGTGAGTGTAAACTTGGCAGGTTGTTCAGGTTGTTTCTGGAGAGGAGTGCCCATCAGTGTGCCTGGTCTGGGCAAAAGGGCACTGGAAAACCCTTTGGTGGCACCAGTTCCACATCCCAGCATCTCCCTCTGCTGCTCCACAGAAGCTGGAAAATCCCAATCTTGGGAGTGTTGAAAGTCAAATCCTTCCAGACTTCGAGATTTTGGGCAGCAGCTCCATGGCCAGACCTGCGTGGTCCTGGCTGGATCCTGTGTCAGAGCCCCGCAGCCCTCTGCTCGGTGTCTCAGCACTTCAACACGGATTGTGCAGCTGTTTCAGCTGCTTTGGCTCTCTCGAGGAGAGGAACGGGCTCGGGTGTGGCTGAGCACAGCCCCGGTGCTGTGGGCAGAGCAGGGCTGGGCCAGCCCCGGGTTTAGGGGCACAGCCGCTCCCGGGGCTGCCCTGCCCGGCGGGGACTGTCCCCTCCCTCGGGGCGTTTGTCCCCTCGGGGCGTTTGTCCCCTCGGGCATTTCCCGGTGAGTTTCCTCTGCCAGCCCCGCCCGGGGGGCTCTGCCGGGGCTTTGGTGGTGTCCCCAGGGCTGTCCCCAGCTGCCCCAGCCCCGGGGCTGTGCTGCGGGGACACTGGGCGCTGTCCCTGCTCCCGGGGCCATTCCTAGTGCCATTCCTGGTGTCATTTGTGGTGGCGTGAGTCACCCGCTGCCCCCGCCGGGAGGCGCGGGCGGCTCCGGTGTCCCGGCGTGGGGACAGGGGAATGTGCCCCCACGCAGGAGGACGTGCAGGTAGTGACTGTCCCCGGCAGCCGGGCCAGGCCGGGGATATCGTTCTGGTGCACTGTGGGTGCTATAAATAAATGCATTTCCGAGTACTTTAGGGCTGTGAACGGGACACCGTGTAAGGGGACAGTCACACACACGGGGCAGGGGACACTTGCTCAGGGCTGCTCTGCTCCATCTGGGGACAGATCTGCCCCAAAATGGGTGCCGTGGAGGGTTTTTTCACTGAAATCCAAACCTCTCAGTGTGAGAAGGTTTGTTAAGAAGTGGTGCCACGTTTCCCTGAGCAGAACCTGGCAGTCACCACTGCCCCACCCTGAGCAGCCTCGGGTGGGCTCTCAGGGGGAGAACTGCTCTTGGGAACAGATTGTCAGCACCTGAGCAGGCTGTAGGGCTGGGGCTGAGCACCTGGAAGCCTTCTAGAAGTCAGATAAATACCCTGCTGCAAGCAAAATAGATTTATTTCTCTTGAGCAGAGAAGAATATAGCAGAAATAAAGGTCACTGAGATCAAAGTCCCTGTGAAAATGAACAGAACTGTAGTGAAGGAACAGTAAAGAAGGAGAAATTGGGAGCACCTCTGTGTCAGCATCACTGAGGAATCCAGCCTTGCTGGAGGTGTTTGTGCCAGAGCCCTCGGGCTTTATCTTACCCTCGGGCATTGTCCTGGCCTGGCAAGGGCCACGGGGCTCTGGTGTTCAGGTGATGCCTTAGGCGTCCAGGACTGATGGCACAGAGGATGCTGAGGGCAGGGGTCTGTTGGCATTAGCTCTGCAGAGGCAATGGAAATCGTGGCTGGCAAATATGAGTTTGAGCAGAAGCTCTGTCATGTTTAATATCAATTAAAATTAAATTTCACAGAGGAAGTACAGAGGAATGGTAATTTATCATTCAAGTTGTTGTCCTAGTTTGTTTCTATACAAGGAGCCTTGCCCTTTAAAAGGGAGAGAAAGTCTATGAATATCAGATTCCTGTGATGCACAACCACCAATCTCTGCATCCTGGTCTGCTGGGAGGGGAGCTGGGGGTGCTCTGCTGGGCTGGGGGCTGCTCCTCCTCAGGACCAAATCCCCTGTGGCAGTGTCCAATCCTCTGGGAAAGCAGAGCTGGGCTCTGTGTGACCCTGGCCCTTGGTGAGGGGAGTGTGAGGGATTGGAGTGCAGGGCAGTGTCTGGGTGCTCAGGAGGGAGGAGAGGCCCTGTCCCCGTGGGCCCTGTCCCCGTGGGTCCCATGGGCTCTATCCCCTTGGGCTCTGTCCCCAGGGGTCCCATGGGCTCTGTCCCCGTGGGCTCTGTCCCCATGGGTCCCATGGGCTCTGTCCCCGTGGGCTCTGTCCCCGTGGGTCCCGTGGGTGCTGTCCCCGTGGCTGAGATGGACAGAGTTTGGAATTCCTTGGCTGAGGCACAGCCAGGAATCTCCAAACGCCTGTAAATGAAATCCTTTCAGGCCCTGGAGCAAGATGGGGCTCCATAATAACCCAGCACAGAGCACAGTCCTATTTCTAGCTCTGGGAGCTCTGCCTGTGGGTGTTCAGCTGCTCTTCCCCACCCTGCTGTGGCTCTGACCTATTGTGGTTCTCTTGTCTCTGTCTAAAAGCTGAATCCTGGGCTGGGCTCAGGCTCCAGTATGGCTGCTGACCATCCTCCCTTTCCAAAACAGCAGCTGTGGGACTGAGGCAGAGGGCCAGCCTGTGTCTGTGCCACTGCTGCTGGGCTGGGGCCCCGGGGGCAGCACTGGCCGTAACCTGGCAAGGGGGTGCTTTAACCCAGAGACAAAAGCTGACAATGTCCCAGCTGAGCCTGCTGACAGCTGCTGGGAACCAGGGCTGCAGACTGGCAAACACAGCAACAGGGAGAGTTTCCTGTCCCCTGTCCACCAGAGGAACTTTTCCTGTGGCAGTGACTGTGAGGATGTGCCACTGGAAACCTGCTCTGGTGAGGAGCACCAGCCCCAGCAGCTGCCCCGACCCCCGTGGCAGTTTCCTGTCCCCCTGGGCGGGCAGGGGCAGGGGGTCCCTGCAGTGTCCCAGGGCTGTCCCAGAGCCCAGGGGCTGTGCCTGCCCTGACCAAGCCTTGGCTGGGCTCTGCAGCCTTCCCTGGGGGTGCTGAGCACATGGGAGGGGTCTTCTGGGTCCTTCCCCCCTTCCTGTCCCAGGCCATTCCCACTCCCAGCAATGACCAACACCAAGAGGAGGCATTACCTTTACTTTATTTCTTTTTCCCTCCACACTTTATTTATTGAAGGCAAACAAGCCACGTGTCTTGGGCAAATATTATGACATTTCATTATTCACACGTGGTGTGATAAGTGAGCTGGTTTAGGGGCTGTGGTTGATGATTTATTTGGTTTGGATGTGGGTATAAATCCAGGCTGTGGAGGAAGCACTGTAACTCTGCAGGAATGCGGATGCTCTTGTGTCCACTGGAGCAGAGCCAGTACCCAGAACCTAATTTGTGGTGTTTTAATGCAAACAGGGCACACAAACCCATTTGTAATGTTGTTGGAACCAGGTGATTTCAGCAGTGTCCAAGAAGGTCTGAGTACTGGAAGGTGCATACTGGCTTATTAGATGGAGAAGGGATTTTCCATTTAAAACAAACATTTATTTGGTGTATAAAGTTATTGGTTGCTCTGCTCAGGATAAAAGGGAGAAATAGAATAAATACTCTTTATTTTGTTGCATTGCCTTTATGTTGCAGACAGGCTTTGGGGGTTTCAGCTGGGACTGTCCATGTTCACACAATAAACATCCCTGGCAGGGGGTGTCAGGCACAGCAGCTTGTCCAGGCGTGGTGACAGTGACAATCCCATTCCCCCAATTCCCATTGTGTTCAGGTGAGAACCTGCCTGGGCACAGCTCTCCTGGGAGCTGTCTTGTGTGGTGCCTCTCTGGGATCGGGGCAGGGACTGTCTGTGCCCACCTGGCCCAGTTCCTCCTCCCGTGACCTACATCTCTGCCTGAGATGCAATTTTGGCTCAGAGCTTCTCTGGGATGGAATTAAAAAAACAATACAAATATATAATAATGCCATATAATATGTATAAAATATATAATACAAAAAAAAAATATATATGTTTGCATGGCAAACTGTGTGCTAGGAGAAAGAATGCTTTATCTGCAGGGCAAGATGCTGGGGGCTGGAAAACCCAACAGGTTTTGGTCCCCCTCGGAGCAGACAAGATCCAGACCTGGTGAGGTGCTGGTGCTGCTGTGGGTGAAGCTGCTCAGTGACCCCAGGGCTTGGCCCTGCTGGGATCTGTGAGCCTGTTCCAGGTCTGTGCTGGGGCTTTCCAGGAGTTAACACTGAACTATTTGTATTTTTATGGGTGTTGCTGACTGGGACTATTTATGGCAGAACTAAAGGAATTAATATTCATAACTTCCCCTGGCTGTGCCATATAAATCAGGAGTGGCTGTCACCGTGGGCCCTTGGCCCAGCCATGGCGTGGCAGTGGCTCAGGGGTGGCTGGACAGTCTTGGTGCACAAATTAAAGCTTTTGGAAAGGCCTCTGCTGCTGCCTCGAGCTCTGCCAGGCCAGTCTGGGGCTGCAGGGACACAGCCCTCAGTGCCCCTGGTGCTGGAGGTGAGCCTCATCCCCTGGGCAGGCATTGATGGACAGGAGATTTTGGGCTCTCCAGTGCAGACCTGGAGCTACACAGCCCTCCAGGCTCCCCAGAGGGGCTTTGCAGGCTGGTCCCAGCTCTGCAGGACGTGGTGGGATAAAGGGACAGCTGGAGTTGGCCCTGCAGGGCTGGAGCAGAGCAGGGAGAGCCTGGGGCTGTGCTGGGCTCACCTGCCTGTGGGGAGATGCTGATGTGTCCCTGCACTGGAAAAAGCCAATTCCATGGGCTGGGGCTCAGCCTGGCAGGGCAGGGGGAGCTGAGGGTGCAGGGGGGTCACCCCCTCACTGACCTGCCCCTCCTGGGGGAATGGTGAGCTCACCCAGCCCTGTCCCCAGTAATGAGGAGTAGCTTCAAGCCCTGATTGTGATTGTTGATTTGGAGCCTTTTCCTGGAAAAAGCCAAAATCGTTCGTCCTCAGGACATGGTGGGCATAAGCAAAGGGCAATATTTTCCAACATTCTTTTCCCAGGGAAATATAAATACACGTGAATATTCCGTGTGCTCATGCCTGGTTTGGCACGTTCCTAGCTGCAAATGCCCTTCCCCCACTGAACCTGGGCAATCAAAACCCCGGAGTGACATTTTCCCCTCGATTTTCCCCAGTGACAGTGTGTGAATGCTTTGAGGATGGATGCAGGAGAAGGGCTGGCTTTGTTTGCACATCTGTCAGCAGTTCCAGGTCTGCTGTAGCTCCTGGGCAGCTCGAGGGGGGCTCAGCCCCAGGGCCAGGTGTCTGCTCAGAGTCCTTTGCCCCTGGGTTTCCACTCCACGTGTTTCCACCCTGCCGATATTGCAGCCTCGAATATTTTCTCAAACGGGAATTATTTAACTACAGTTTTGATTTGGATCAAAGAGTCTGGACCACTGTAGGAGCTGGGCATGCGGGATTTTGGTGCTGCTGAAATCGGCAGCGGGGGGAGATGCTGCCGGTGCTGTTCTGCGGTCTCAGAGCTCCATCTAGTGAGGGCTGTCCGAGAGAGAGCATCCTCCTCCTCATCATCATCCTCCTCCTCGGGAACCACCTCGGCCCCCAGGGCAGCTCCTCCCTTGCCTGGCTCCCCTTTTCCTCGGGGAAAGTTGGATCTGCTGGGTTTCTGTCCCGAAGGGACCAGCCCGAGTTCGCAGTGCTTTTCCCTGTCCTGGGGTGGGCTGGGAGCTCCGGGCTCGGCGGGGCGGGGTGGGAGGATGGAAATGTGCCGGGGCCCGGGGGATGGATGGGCTGCCCCTGCCCCTGAACAGAGAGGGCTGGGGGTGGGTGTGTGCGGGCTGTGAAAGGGGAGAAAATTCCCTGAGCTGCAATGATCCCAGCCTGCCCTCCCTCCTGCAGGAGTGTGTGCTCACACCTGTGAGCACCGGTGAGCACACACCTGACCCTGCTGGGGATGGTTCCTTTGGAGCCCAGGGATCCCGGAGGGGCTGTCAGGAAATGTCTGCCCTTGTCCCCTCTCCCTGCAACAGGATGGAAAGACATTCCATGGATCTGAAATTGGAGGAGCCAACACAACTCCCCGTGGGGGGAGGGGGAGAGAATCCAGCCCCAGGAGCTGACCCGGGGCAGTGGCAACTCTGGCCCTGGCCAGCCATGGGGAACGTGAGGCCACCAGGAGAGACCTGGACAGGCCAGAACTTCCCTCTCTTTGCCAGGAGAGACTTTACCAGGCACTTTGGGAAAGGTGCACCAGGCTGTGTGTGTGGGGTCACCCCTGGCCGTGTGTGGGGTCACCCCTGGCCGTGTGTGGGGTTATCAGACCCGTCCAGGGCAGAGCATCCCTGGGCTGCTCAGGGCTGCAGAGGCACTGGCAGGGATCCCCTCCCCTCTCACCTGCCCTGCAGGTGCCACTCGTGCTGTTCCTGGCACTCCAGTGGCCCTTGGTCACTCTGGGGGTGTCTCCTGGGGTCTCTCCTGCTGAACCCCTCCCTCACAGCAGCACCTGACCCTCCTGTGGGACCAGAGCTTGGCAATATCCCGATATTCCAGCTCCAAATGCCAGGGCACATGTTTGTTTTAAACTCACTCAATTGTTATTTGCAGTTCTGAATTTCTGGGGAAAGTTTCTGCTCCACGTGCCTGTTCTGGCAGAGTTATTTTTACTCATTAGAACAGTTATTGGTGCACTTTTATGTTTATTGCTTCTTTCCCTCATGGCTTAATGATAAGAAAAGATAACTCTGGCCCTGGCTTGAAGCTCTGCTGTTCTGCTTGGACTAATAATTGCATTTTAATGGCTCCAGACAAGGGATTAGCACTTGGTTTTGGCAAAGATCTGCTTTTACTGCTTGAAATAGTCTGGACTGTGCATTTTATATGGACAAATGCCATTAAAAATTATTTGTACCCACCCAAAGGAACAAACCCCAACTATTTGCACTCCTGGAATAAATCATGAGGAAGTGCAGTGATAGCAGTAATGGGCTCAAACTGAAAGGGGAAATTTAGGTTAGACATCAGGGAGAAATCCTCCCCAGTCTGTGATTTTATGGCAAAGGCACCTCAGGGAAGTCAGGGGTGCAGCTGGGCTGTGCTGGGGGTTGGACAGGCTGTGCCTGGGCCCTGTCCCTTGGGTGGGGGCACTGAGATGGAAAGATAAAGAACATTGGCACTGGGCAGGTTTTAGTGCTGATGGCTGCAGATTTTAGGCTGCAGCAGAGCCAGGACGTGCCTGGGGGTCTGTCACGTGAGGGGTGCTGAGGGGTTGATAAGGGCCAATTCAGCCAATTTCACGCTGAAAGTGCCTCTCCTGTCTCTGTAAATATTATTTTAGTGAGCTGTCCATCTGCAGTCAGCTCAGCCTTGGGTTTCCAGGCACCCACAAAGGTCAGGTCAGGTTGTTTTTAGTGCTGTGGTGGGATGAGAAGGTGTTTGGGAAAAACCTTTGTTTGTTTTTCGGCTGCTTGCAGGGCTGGGGGTCCGTGCCAGTGGGGAGGGGGTGACATCTGGAGAGGGAAAGGGCTGGTCACAGGGTGACAGCACCTTGTCCTGCTGGGGATGTGACTGTGCCAGGGAGAGGGGACAGCACCCTGTGCTCTGGGGATGTGACTGTCCCTGCCAGGGAGAGGGGACAGCACCCTGTGCTCTGGGAATGTGTCTGTCTGTGCCAGGGAGAGGGGACAGCACCCTGTGCTCTGGGGATATTTTGTTCCTGCCCCACTGCAGTCCCTGGGGTCAGCAGCACTGGGGTGCTCACCCAGCAGCACGTTTGGAACATTGTGACCCCGGAAACCCCAGAGGTTTATTTATTTTAGCTGTTAAATCCCAAATCCTTTATTTCTATCCCACAACTGGATGGGTTTCAGGTGTCAGAATGGGCCGGCTCCTCCTGTCCCAGGGTGACCTCCGGGAGGGTCCGAGCTCGCCCCTGGCAATGCCGTGAGACCCTGGGGAAAGGATCCTCCAGAGCTGTCCCTGCTGGTGACGGCGGGCAGGCTCTCGGCTCTGGCAGGAGCAGCTCCCGCTTTGTTCAGACAGCCCCAGCTCCTGACCCGCAGTGCCAATCCCCGAACCCCTGTTTGATGCTGTTAAACATAAATTATCCTATTCCACAGAATCGAGGTTTTCCTCTGCTGTTGGTTTGGGGGAGTTTGGTGGCTTTTTCCAGTGAAAGGGAAAAAATCGGAACAGTGCTATCTGGATCCAACAGATCCTTTTGTACAGCGCTTTTTTTTTTTCCCTTTGTATCACGCTATTCACATGCACTTAAGGGTGTGAACACTCCTAAGCACTCACGGTTTCGAGCTCTTTAGTGTCGTTCTCGGTAGTTTTTAACTGTTCACACATTTCAGAGCACAAAAATAGGAAAAAAAGCACTTTCCGAAAGTGTCTCCAGCGGAACAGGCGCGGCAGCAGCGAGCCCCTGGCAGTGCCACGCGGGTGCCGCGCTGGCGGGTCTCTGCTATTTTTGCGCGGTTGTACTTCTTGACTGAGCTATTCATAAAGTGTGTTTTCAAGTAATGTGTTAAAAATAGCCCTTTGCAGAACCAAACCCTCTCACCGAGTGTCAGTGCGCGGCTCTCAGTGCAGTCGGGGTTTGTGGAAAGGGCTGTGCCGGGTCTGTGCCCTGCGGGTGTTACACACCACAGAGAGCCCGGTGACCCCAGGGGATGTGGGACTTCCCTCCCAGCTCAGACCAGATTCCCTTTGTCTGTGAGCTGATCCTCAAATGGCTGAAACACTCCCCACCCCCTGAGGATGATATTCCTCTTTGCTCTGGGTGTGACTGAGATGCTGGATCCACCTTACTGATTTAATTTTCACTGGGAAGTTCCTGCAGAGCTCCTTGCTCCCCACCCCTGGGGGACCTGTGTTCCCACAGCTACAGTGCAGCCTCTCCTGCACCAGGGATGTGACATTCCCAATGTGGGGTTTGGTTTTCACAGGAAGAAATAATGGAGAGATTAATTTTGCTGCTGTGGTCTCAGAAGAAAAGCCCAATAAATCAGTGTGTAGATGACACCCTGAACCTCTCCCTGTGCCGTCAGACCACTGCTGTGGCCAGTCTGGCGTTTTCTGCCTCCTCTCTGTGCTCTTTTCTTGCCTGGATGGAGTTTTTTTAATCTGCTGCAATATGAAGGTCACTTTCATAGGCTGAATAACATCAAGGAGTTTGGACACCGGGAGGACTGATTGTTCCCAGTGGTTATTTTTAGACTGATACCTGAGGAAACAAACAGCCCACGTCCCACGGGCAGAATGCAAATAAGTTGGAAACTTTAAGGAAAAGGCTGCCAGAGCCAGGCCCCTGTCCCTCCCCTCCAGGGTCTTACAGGCCTTACAGGTGTGTGTGCAGAGCTGGGCTCTGCAGCCACAGCTTCTCCCCTGCTGTCAGACAGTGTCTGGGGCTTTGGGAAGCTCCTGGGGCCTTTTTCTGCCCGGCTGCTCAGTCTGGGCTGGGGCTCCGGGTTATCCATCCCCCGGCGCTGCTCGGTGTGCGGGATGGGGGCTGGTGTCCCCGCTGGCCCCCGGAGTCCCGGGGCTTGTGGTGCCCGTCCCGGGCTCTCCGGGCGCTGCAGGGCTCCGCACGGCACAGGGGGTCAGTGTTGCTCCACTCTGGGGCTGGGCAGGGACCGCAAACCCGATCCCCGGTGGGGATGGTGACCCCGGGCACCAGTCCGGCCTCGGTCCTGCCGCGGGGTCCCCTCGGTCACCGGGGCTTTGTTGGGACAGCGGGGACCTGGACCCGCAGCCGGGACGTCTCCTGATGCCGTCTGTGCCCTGAGGTGGCCTGGTGACCGTGGGGGACCGCGCGGACAGAGGTGAGTGCCGGGCACCGATTGCAGCTCTGGGAGCTGCCCCGGGCACAGGAGGGTCCGTGCTGCGGGCACGGGCTGGGCACGGGCGGGGCTGCCCCAGGGAATTCACTGGAACGCCGCTGGGATGAGCTGGAGCCGCTGCTGCCTGCGCTGGGGGTGCTCGGAGTTCAGCCACTGCCCACCAGGAACGGCCCTGAGGTGCCGCAGCCGAGCCCTGAGCAGCCCCTGCCTCCATCCCTCGGCTTCCCGAGGAGCAGGAGCTCCCAGCCCCGGGACAGGTGAGTGAGCCAGGACAGCTCTTGTGGCACAGGGGAGCAGCTCTGGGGCCGTGTTCCAGCACAGCCCTGGCACAGCGGGTGAGCCCTGGCACGCCCAGGCTGATGGGGACCCCCAGCTCCTGGGGATGGTGATGGGCACCTCACTGCAGTTCTCATTTTCTGCCTTTTTCCTCGCTATGTGCCAGGTAAAATAGTCAGAGATCTCTTCTTCCTGTTGTTTTTTCCTCTGTAAGTTTGAGGACAAGCCTTGCCACAGCCTTATCCAGAAGCAGTGCTGGATAATCTTTCCTCTTCCAAAGGAAATTCCTTTTCCGACTTTAGCAGAACATTTGTTTGTGTGACAGCTCCCATTTAGCTTTTGACAAGCTCGGTAGCTGGTCAATTTATTTCACTTTTTAAGTGAAATAATTAATAAAGGGAAAAAATTACTTTCTTTTGCCAGCCCTACAGAGACATTTGCCTTTGCGAAATAATTTTTATTTATGACCCCTTTAATGGCTGTGCACCACAATTTTATGGCTTTGGGTTGTGTCCGTTAGGAGCAGGATTTCATCACTGAATTTCGATGCAGGAAAGTGTGTGTGTGCATCATGCAAGGCACGCCGGATCCCCGGGCAGCTCCGTGCAGGAATAGTCTCCTGCTGTCGGGAGTGTCACATCAGTGTCACAGCCCGGCCAGTCCCGGGGCGGGTCGGGGAGGAGCCGGGCAGTCTGAGTGCTCCTTTCCTCCGAGCTCGGGGCTCACCTGCCCTCGGTACGAGCTTTGGGCAGGTCGGGGAGGAGCCGGCGGGTTCCCCTCGCCCTGCACCTCAAATCCCCTGTGCTCTCCTGGACCAGGGATGGCCAAATCCTGCCCAGGCAGCCAAAACCTCCGGCCCCGTGTGCTGCCCACGGGCTGTGGTGGGGGGAGAACAGAACTTTCCTCTGCGGTGGGAGCGAGGAGAGACCTCGGGCGGGGAGGGCAGGAGCTGGGGCAGAGCCCTGCGGGAAGGGCGTGGGGGGATGGATGAGGACAGAGCTGGATCCCTGGATCCCTGCCCGGGCCGGGGGGGTGCCGAGGCCGGGCCGGGGAATGCTGAAGCCTGGCTGGGGTTGCCGAGGCCGGCCAGGACGGACCCGTCGGGATGGCAGCTGCAGCCACCGCAGCCGCTCCTCCTCGGAGGTTTCACGGCCACCGCAGCCGGGAGAATTATTACCGCCCTCTGTTTTATCCAAACAATGATCTTTAAGGCAGGAAAAAAAGAAGGGACAGTTCTAAAAGTGCTTTGTTTATGCGGCCCCATTAAGTTTGGAATAACAGAGATGGTATCGCGTAACCGAGGCAGTCACCGTAAAGCATGAATCCGCCGGGGCTAATGATGGCTTGAAGAGGCTCCATGAATCAGTTGTTAACTGCTGCTGATCCGCGCTGCCCCGGGATGCTCCGGCCGCTGTCAGAGCGCGGGCAGCAGCCCCCCTGCACCGGGGAACAGAGATTGTCCTTAGTCAGAGGTAAACGGGCATTCCTGGGCTATTCCCGCATTTACAGATAGATCGGAGGCCAGCACTGGGGATTTGTTTTTCCCGGCAAACGCGTGGCATCCCCCTGGGCAGGGGATGATGGACTGATGGTGGAGGTACCACCGCTGACTGAGCTGCCGCCCCAGCCCAGCCGCACACACGGATCGAGGGAACCACGGCGGATCCACAGAGCTCTGAGGGTGTGCGGGGCTGAGAATCCCATCTCAAATACAGTGTTTTTGTATCCAAAGGTGCAGCAGCTGTGCCGGGCAGCAGGGCTCGTGTGACCTGTCACAGGGAGAAGCAGCCCCAGCAGCCGGGGGTGACCCGCTCGGGCAGGAGCCCAGGTCAGTGCTTTTATTCCTCATTTTACTGGAATTCAGGAGTTCAGCTGGGCTCTCTGGGGGAAAGCTGGGAGCGGATTTACTGCCCTGGATCAGTAATTCTCCCCCAGTAGGGGCCTGGAGGGGCAGCTTTATTCCTTAGTAGGGACAGCCCTGTGGTGGGAGCTAGGCTGGGCTCAGAGGCAGGGGATGGTTTGGGGTCAGACAGGAGGTCGAGGATGGTTTGGGGTCAGTCAGGAGCTCACAGATGGTTTTGGTCAGACGAGCTCAGGGATGATTTTTGGTCAGACAGGAGCTCGGGGATGGTTTGGGGTCAGACAGGAGCTCAGGGATGGTTTTGGTCAGACAGGAGCTCAGGGATGGTTTTTGGTCAGCCAGGAGCTCAGGGATGGTTTGGGGTCAGACTGGGGGTGGTTTTTGGTCAGACAGGAGCTCAGGGATGGTTTTT
>JBBMKD010000027.1:606623-617048 GCA_037834095.1 Argya squamiceps
GCGGCATTGGGCTACGTGCGCCTCTGCAAAATGCTTCCGGCGGGAAACTGTGTCCCCAGGGCGCGGGGTTCCGCCTCCCGCTCCGCGGGTTCCGGCCTCCGCGGGTTCCGGCCTCCGCTCCGCGGGGCCCAGCGCACGCCGTGTGTGAAAACTCTATAAAATGAGTGATGTGAATAAAGAACTGGCTTTTCCCGCATGAAGATCATGTGGAGTCTCGGCTGACTTATTGCAGTAATAAACCAGGACCCCCCCAGCCTTTCCCATAGTGTGCTGATATGGGAATTAACTGAACTGCAGATGTGAAGGGCTGCAGGGCTCCCTCACCCTCCTCAGGCCAGTGCTGAGGGCCAGCAGAGCCCCATGAATATTCAGAACACAGCTCTCAACCTCAGGCTCCTTATTTATTTTTGAGAGAGAAAAAACCCAGTATTTGCACAGCCACTCTCCTGATATTTTGCCTGACCGGCTTAATTGTTTTTCTCCTCGGCCTTTAATGGTTTGCTGTGCTGCGGGCGCTGCTCAGGCATTCCTTGTGCAGACATTAATGTGTGCTTTGTTTAAATCCCAAGTGCTGGTGTCAAACTCCGAGCCCTGAGCAGTGGGAGGGGAGCCAGGCAGAGCTCGCAGGTTGGACAGGGCTGGGGCACAGCCAGAGCTGGTTGTATTTTAACACTGTCCAAATATTAACTCTGCCCGGAGGATGTGGAGGTGTTTCCTTGACATGTCGGCATCCGGCTCTGCCAGACACGGCTTCTCCCAGACACCTCCTGAAATACAGGACTTGGCTGTGAACTCTGAGGGGAAAGGCAGGGAGGGAGCAGGCAGGAGACCCCTGGGACAGAGGGGATTTTACAGGACAGGCTTCTCCTCCCAGCCCTGGGACAGAGGGGATTTTACAGGACAGGTTTCTGCTGCCAGCCCTAGGACAGCACAGCCACACAGTGACACAGTGACACTGGCCCTGGGTGTCAGCAGGCCAGGCACTGACACAGGGCAGGGCTCAGGGGCTGGCCTTGCATCAATCCATCTTTGGAGCCACCATAAATAAAGTTCCTGTTGGTCCTGGTTTGCTCCTGGTGATGTCAGCATTTTTTTTTTTAACATTTTTTGAAATCAGGCAATAATCTATAAAACCCTCACTGTGGAGAGGATGATTTTTTTTGTGATTTGGCTGAAGAAGGTGAGTTGAAAAGTAAATAAAAGCTCAAATTAGATTTATAAAAACATAACCTCACTTTTTACAGAAGAGCACACAGCCATATGGGCTTTCTTTAGCTCTGCCCTAAAGGAGCAGCTGCTGCAGGTCTCAGGAAGTTTCCACCCTCACTTCATGAATTCTTGCTTTTTCACCTCTACATTTTTCTCTCTAGGGCTTTTAAGCAAGTTTTATTGTAGTGTTTATACAGCCAACTCACTCTGCCTTTGGTTTATGTTTTTCTCGCCTGCAGCCACTGAATTTTGAGGTTTATTAGTTACAGGTATCTGAAATCACATTTTTAAAAAGAATTCACTGCCTAATAAAGCCCCTTAAAGGTTTCTGTAAAGGCAATTGCCCTCTGCCCCATGATCAGGTTCCCACTGAGTTACACCCAGGATCAACATCTTCTCTGTGGCTGTTTGTTACCACTAAGGTAAATAACAAGAATCCCATCCATTCCGATAAATCAGGTCTGCATCAGTTCATTGAAGAAGTATCCAAGCAAAGAGCTGTTTTTGGAAACAAACTAAAGGAGAAGGCTGATTGTTTTCTGTTTTGGAATGATGCAAACCAGAGCCTGAGCACCTTCAGTCCAAACCCCCACCCTGGGGCTGTGCTCTCACACCCAAAGCCAGGTACTGCAGGGAAAGAGAGGCCACTGCAGATTTTTCCCCTCACACGAGGATTTTCTGCAGTTCCGGAAGGTGCAGAGCTGGCTCCAGGCTGCCTACACCATCTGTGCCCCACAAATCCCTCCTCTTACCCACTGACCACTGAGGGCAGGGCTCCTTCCACGTGGCTGCAGTGCCAGTAAATCAGTAATAAATAAATCTCAGTGCCCAGGTGTTTTCCATCGAGCAGGGAAAGCTGTTAATGCCTGCAGACCCCTCCCTTTGCCTGCCTGGGGATCTGTGTGGGGCAGGGCTGGCAGTGAGCCTGGCTGTGAGGTGCCCAACGGGGTCCCTCTGGTGGGTTCCTCTGGTGACCCCTGGCCCTGGAGGGACAGCTCTTAAACAGTGACTTGCTGTCCTCCTGGCACTGGCACGAGCAGCTTTCTCTTATTCATAGGGACTGAGCAATTGAATTTCGAGTTTGATTGTTTTGGCCTGAATATTACAAACACACATAAGGAACCAGCAGTGACTGAAGGGCTCTCCCCTCCCTCCCCAATGGTGTGTAACAGCATTGCTCATTTCTCAATGGCTTCCTCCCCACCTTTGCAGGTAAAGCTCCCCGTGCTCGGGGGCAGAGCCCAGAAACCTCTCTGGCAGGAGGCCACCTCCTGCTCTGGCCCCAGGGGACAATGGCCCCGGCTGGGGGTGGCCCTGGTGTCCAGGGGGATGTGGGGACAAAGGTGACCCAGATGCCGCCACTGTCCTTAGGCAGCCTCTGCCTCCCCCCGGTTCAATCTCCCCCTCACAGACAGACGGGCCCTTTCTCTGCATAGAGTATTTCTTAAAAAAAAAAGGGAGACCACAAATGAGACAGCCCTGCAAATATTTGCAGATTCAGAGCAGCTAAGCTCCGAAAAACTTCAGCTTCCAAAACTTTTGCTGAGATGTGGCTTCTGCCCAGTCAGTGGTTATTTCTCTGTAGGGAGGCTCTGCCCTCCCTCTCTCCCACCCCTGCTCCTGGCTGGGTGGGCAGTGGAGGAGGAAGTGAAGGATTTTTATATCCAAAAATCCCTTATTTAGAGCTTTAGGAACATTTAAGTGTATTGTCAGTCATATTTAGAACAACTAAAGTTGAGCTGGAGGTTAAAGTGGAGGAGGATGCTCCCACAGGAGGCACAAACTCCCTGTGCTCCCCTGGCCATCCACAGGACATGAAGGGCTTTGTCCTTTGCAGCCCCACAAGTAAAACACTGCCCTTGCTGGGGGAGGATCAGCTCATGCCTACCCTGAATTTCAGTTCTAATACCAACACTAAGGGCTCCCACGTGTTTTGGGCTGTTTGATGCATTCATTTCACGCTTTTGCTCCCAACACTGGAGAGGCACAGGATTTTGTTAAGCTGTTTAATTGCAGTAAATTTCTTTAGCAGACAGTGTTTTATGAGCTGCAGAAATACCTGCAAGGCTTGAGCAGGTGCCAGCAGCCCCAAAAGCGTGAAGTGAGTAAGTGTGTGCTGAACAGGGACTTGTGCAAATTACAATTTATAGATCACAGAGTCAAAGCTCAGAACATGCTGCAGTGGCTGCCACTGTCCCTTGTCCACAGTCCCCCTGCAGCTCTCCTGGAGCCCCTTCAGCTTCTGGAAGGTGTCAACAAGGTCTCCCTGGAGTCTTTCTTTGTGCATGAAGTGAACCTGACCGCTCCTGTCAGAGACCACCTCGTGCAGGGAGGGTGGTGGGGATGCCCCAGCCCTGCCCTCACAGCCCCCAGGAGTGAGGGCTGGGGAAGAGGAGAGGGAGAGGCCAGTGCTCCCCCCAAACCCCCTCCTCTCCCCGTGCCTCTGCCCTGACATTTCCCCAGCTCCCACCGCATTCCTCTGCGGCCAGAACCGCCTCTGCTCCACTGCCACCCCTGAGCCTGGGCTGCTTTTTAACCCTGCCTGGGCTAGAAGGGGATCCCCCTTTCCCCCAGAGCCCCCCAAGAAGAGGAGAGGGGAGGGTTACCCACAAAAGAGGGTTCTGCTGAAAATCCCACCCCTAAAGTGCTCATGTGTAAATGTGGAGCCCCAAATGCAGCAGAAGTGCCACCCATGGGGGCTGGCAGAGACCTCACCCCCCTCTGCTCCTTCCCTTGGCTCCTGTGGGCACCCACTGTCCCCAGGAGCTTCAGCACAGCCAGGGGCTGTGTCAGGGCTGCTGGAGGCACCAGGAGAGCCCCAGCACAGCCACAGACCTGTCCCTGAGGGAGCACAGCTCACCTGCCCAGCCCTGCTGCAGGTCCAGCTTCACACAACTCTCCTCTCTGAGTTATTTCAACACAAGGCAGCAAACAGCCACCAAGGGGAGCAGGCCTTGAGGAGAAACCAGGGTCTGCCCAGCAGAAAGAGCTCCCAGCAGTTGTGAGCTCCTTGGACACCCACCTCAGTGAGAAAATATCCCAGTTCCCTGGCAAATCATGTAGATCCTCAGTGTAAGAGGGCAGAGCGAGCACAGACACCTGCCAGCCTGGATTACCTGATGGTTTCAGTGAAGCATCACTCGATGTAGGTACAAATATGACCTGCAGGGGCTCAGTGCCAGATCCTGGGGTGGCACAGGCCTGAGATGCATCAGGAGAGCTGTGGGACAAGGAGCAGGGCAGAGCCCAGGGCAGGGAGCTGCTGCCTCCCAGGGGAAGGTCCAGCTCCTTGGCACTAGGAAGGGTCACTGAAGGGAAAAAGTGACATTGCAGCACCTCAGGGACACCCACCCACCCACACACTGTGCCCCCAAAGACAGCTGAGGCTGTAAAGCTGTTTTCCACAAAATTCTTTCCATTCCAGCTCCATGGCTGAGTCAGTCACTGGGCAGGCACAGCCCTGCCCCTGTCACTAGGGTGAAGCCCCAGCCCTGTGCCCACTCCTTGGTTTTACATCTTTGCTCAGGACAAAGCCCCAGCTGCGTGTGGCTGCAGTTTTCCATCGTTTGCTTTCAGCAAGTTGATCAAATTCCTCAAACCCGCTGCCTTGGCACAGGGGCAGCAGCCTGTTAGCCTCATTCCAGTCAGGACTTAAAAACCACAAACACCCCTTGTTTTTGACCACAACTGTAGCTTTAGTAGGCCAGAAGTTACTGTTGAGATGTGTTATTTTCAAAAGACTATCGCAAGATCTTAGTCATAAGAAGGTTGGACAGAGTTGATAAAAACCAGCACAGCCCAGCCCCTCCTGGCCAGGTACACCCAGCACCTCCCATCCGTGGGCACAAGGGCCCCCTGTCACACCCAAGAGGACCCCAAGGAAATTCCTTCCTCAGGCTGTGCTGGATGCCAGGGGACATGGAGCTGCTTGCAAGTGAACAGTCAGACTCTTACATTTTCTAACCTCCCCCTTCTGCAGCATTTCCAATGCCCCCAGTCCTGGTGGGGCTGCCCTGCTCAGAGCCTGCTCTGGCTGCAGGTGGTGCACAGCAGGCTGCCCTTGGCCAGGGTGAAGGCTTTGCCCAGCAGCAGCGACTCACACTCCAGGCAGGCAAAGTGCTTGTTGTGCCAGGCCAGCCCTTCCACCTGCTGGTAGTCCTCTGAGAAGATGATCTGTGGGACAGACAGACAGACAGAAAACTGCTTATTTCCACCACCTCACCCAGCTGGAGTAGGGACAACCAGCCCCACACCTCCCACCAAGCCCATCAGCCATGGAGGTCAGGAATGGGCACACAGGATGGTTTGGGTTGGAAGGGACCTCTAAAGGTCACCTTGTGCCAGCTGGCAGGAGCAGTGGGTGGTTTCCCCCAGCACCAGTGGGATCACAGGGTCTCCAGATGGTCCCCACCCTGCACAGGGGGATCACAGGGACTCTCCCCTGGCACAGGGGGGGATCACAGGGACTCTGGTCACCCCCTGCCCTGGCACAGGGGGGATCACAGGGACTCTCCCCCGGCACACAGGGGGATCACAGGGACTCTGGTCACCCCCTGTCCTGGCACAGGGGATCACAGGGACTCTCCCCCGGCACAGGGGGATCACAGGGCTGTCCGTACCTCGTCGCAGCCGGCGCAGCGGGGCCGGAGGCTCTCGCAGTAGTGGCGCCCACACCAGGCGGCCCCGCCCTTCCAGAAGTAGATGAGGTCGACGAGCGGCTCGGCGCAGCGGCAGCACACGAAGCAGGCCGGGTGCCACTGCCGGGAGTAGCCGGCGCGGTCCGCGTACACCACGGGGCTGTCCCCGGGCACCGCCTGCTGGCAGCTGTCACAGCGCTGCGGGACGGGGACAGCGGTCAGCGGGGTGGGCACAGCGCGGTGGGCACACGGGGCTGGGCAGGGCGGGGGTGGGCACACGGGGCTGGGCAGGGATGGGCAGGGCACACCAGGGCAGGGCTCGATCCCTCCACCGGAGCCCCGAGCACTGCACCCATGGAAAGGCTCCTTGGGACTTTCAGTCCATGGGCACAGGGGGAAGACAGCAGTCTTCTGAACAGCTCATTTTTGAGGGGCCCTTGGGACCCCTCCCAAACTAAAACCATCACCCAAAATCCAAAGGTTCTCAAAGAAAAAGTTAAGAATTCCTGTAGTGCAGGAGTGCAGCACATCAAAGATGGAAATTTGAACAGAGATCAGGAACTGTGATCTTTTCTCTTTGTTTTCTGTCTGTGCCTAACTCAATTGTCACCCCACAGATTTCAGCAAGTGTTTTCCACTTCTAACAGGCCAAAGAGGCAGAATTAGATGTGATTAATCTCAAGATTAATGGCATCTGTGCGCATCACACAGGAGACCAACTGGGTTTAGTCTTTATCTGTGCCTGCAGTGATGCTGTGATTAGTGAAGATCCAGCTTAAAGGCTGCACTAGGAGACTGGCAGGATGTGCCAGTTCCCAGTGAGGCTGGGAGCAGCCTGTGTGTCACACGGGCTGTGGTGACACTGCTGTGCCCCATCAGAACCTTGGCACAGCAGTGTCCCCCCCTGCAGGTACAGGGGCAGGGACTGGGAATGCCCCTGTCAGCAGATGATGAGTTACAAACACCCCAGGTGTTTTTGAGAAGTCAACAACTTCTCACAGATACAATAATAAAACCATAGAATGGTTTGGGTTGGAAGGCACTTTAAAGCTCACCCAGTTCTGCCCCCTGCCATGGGCAGAGACACCTTGCACTTGCCCAAGCTGCTCAGGAGAAGAGGAGACACAAACCCAAGATTTCTCAGTAGCAAAGTAAACTAAGTCCCTGTTGGAATCCTGGATTCCCATTAACCATCCCGACCTTGGCAAAGAGAGAAAAAGAAGGCAGAACTGTCACAAGTCCCTGAGGAGGCCATGAGGGACGGGGCAGGGAAGGAAAAGGGAGGATTCCCACCACTGCCAGCCCCTTGCCCCGGCTCACACGGAGTGCTGGGACCAAGTTTCCTTCCCCCCTCCTCTCTCCTGTCAGACAGCAGAGGCCATCTGCACCCCCCAGGTGTTTTTCTCTGCTTGGTCACTGATCCCTCCAGCAGCCCACACGTTTCTCCATCACCTCCTCCCTCCCTCCCCTGGGTTTCCAGACTGCCCCACCGCCCCCGGGGCGGTCCCACCTCGCTGATGGGCACTGCCCTGCTTTCCCAGGAAATCGGGCTGATGGTGCTGGAGGAGACAGACTGTTTCCTGGCTCGGCTGCTCCCTGCAGCTGGAAGGGGATACGTGTGCTGACACTGCTCCTTCCGCCACGGAGGACTCAGACACAACTCCCAGCCCCACGCCAGGGAAGGGGAGACTGGGCACGGGGCAGGAGCTGCGGCAGCTCTGGTCTGGCTGCAGGAGCACAGCATGGAGCAGAGCCCTCGTGGGCAGAGGGGACACTGAGGAGTTCTGCACCATCACACCCCATGAGGCCTTTTCCCTGCGCCCCCAACACCCCCCTGAGGCACCAGATTTGGGCTCAGCACCAGAGCCAGACCCTGCAGCTGTCTCTGCTCTGTCACCCCCAGGAGCCACAGACACAGCAGCCCAGCCCTGCTTATCTTGCAGGATCTAAAGCAAGAACAAACACAGCAGTTTCCAACCCTGAGCTCAAGTTTCTTGCCAACAAGAACTGTTAAAAAACTGACTTATTTTGCTGTTTCTTTCTATGGAAATTATTCAGAGGAAAAATTATTCACAGGGCTTTTCCCAAGCATTGTATAACCTCCATATCCTGCTATTTACATGCTACAAAGAAGTGATTCTTCAAATTTGAGGTGGGATTACAGCTTGGTGCTCCTTTTACATCTCCATCACGCAAGCAGAGGCGTGAAGGCTTTCTTGGCTGAATTACCCGAGGTGTTGGCCAAAAAAGTGTCCTGTTCTCCTCAGCTTTCCCACCCTGCTCATCCCCAGCTCCTGCTGTGCAGTGCCAGCTCCCAGGGAAGGAGCTCCCAGACACCACCAGCACTCTGAGCACTCCTGCATTGCTGCCCTCCAGCTTTTGGGAACAACGACTAATTTGGATCAATTGCCTCAGGATTTGGTTTGGTTCCAGGGCAGTGCCTTGTACCACCACAGGAGTTCCCAGCTCTGGGTGGGGGATAGGGATTCTGTGCTCTGTGCAGAACACCCCTCCGTGGGACAGACTTGCAGCAGGGATGTGCAGGAAGATGAGGTCTGTGCTCAGCAGGGCCAGTGGCCCCAGTCCCTCCTGGCTCTGCCATGGCCTGGGCTGCACAGCTGTCCCAGTGGATCTGCCACTGCTGGGAAAGCTGGTCTATTTTTCAGCTGCTGCCTTGAGAGAAATGATGCTTCAAGCTAAGGAGAATAACATCACAGTTATGTATTTATTTATCTGAAAGGACAAACTTGCAGTTTAAGTAAACCCTCATGCTAGGATGACTTATTGATATGTTTAAAGGAAACCTTCCTTTTTTGGTTATTTTTTATCTTAAAATTCAGTGTTTTGTTGCAATAGTGAAAATCTTCACTGTGTCACTGGATTCAAAGTCAGAAGTACATTAACAGACCATGGCAGAGGGGAGACATTACCCAATATGGACTGAAAATGAAAACTGCTCTTTACATGTACAACCTCAGTGCAGGAATGGCAGGAAAGAATCTCCTCTTAAAAACACTTGGACACCATTTGCTTTTCCAGCTTTAAATCCTCTGCTGCAAGTCACCCTCACAAGGACCAGGACAAGGTATTTCCACTCACCATATTTTATGATAAACATCTGTTCAGCAGCCACTCCAGGCAGCACTGGGGGAATATAAATCTAAAAGGGTGTTGAGGAATCTCAGCCATTTCTCTGTGGAAATGTATTTGTATGCCCAGGGACCCAGGGCAGCTGTTTACATTTCCAGAGAGTGATTACAGCCCTGGGAACACTATCTCCATGTTCACAGCTCTTGTAACTGGGCAGAGCCTTCACCTCCTGTCTTTTGTGCTCTTTCTGGGTAAGAAGCCCACCTGGAAATATTGATTTGCATCACAGAATGATAAAGGTTGGAAAAGACCTCCAAGATCAACGAATCCAGCTTTCAACTGAATACCACCACACACACTACCCACATCATCCAGGGACATGTCATGCCCAACCTCTCAGAGCTGCCAAGCACCCAGAGCTCAGACCAGTTCCCACAGCGAGAACTCCCTGACCTTGGTGGCTCAGCAAGGCCTTTGAGCAGAGAAAGGGAAATGAAGAAGAGAACACCCCTCATCAGCCCTGCCAGAGGGACCCTTGTGCTCAGCAGGGCTGCCTGGAGCAGAGGGGCCCTCCAGGCTCTCACAGTGCTGCTCCAAAGCATCGTGATGTGACTGAGCACCTGCAGCAGGCATGGAGTCCCTGGGAGCAGGATGGGGACCAGGCACAGACCACCCTGCCCCTAGAGCTGAGACCAAGTCTATTCCCAGTGGCTCCCTGAGCCCAGAGCAGCCCCATCCCACCCCACCCCATCCCTCACTCACGTAGTTCCCAGCCGTGGCTGTGCTCTCCAGGGCCCCGTTGGCTGACTCGGGGGCTCTGCCGGGGTCGATGTTCTTGTCCTGGGGCTTCTCCCCCTCCTTCCCGCCGCCGCCCTGGCCCGGCAGCGCCACCTCCCCGACTCCCAGCGCCTCGGCCTTGTACTTCTTGACGAACTCGTCCATCAGCCGGTGCTCGCCCTCGGCCAGCCCGCGGCACTGGGCCGGGTCCTGGTCGTGCAGGGGGAGCTGCCGCGCCAGCCGCCGCCGCCGGTGGAGCGCGCCCTCCGTGCCCGCCACGGGCTGCAGCTCCGGGGGCAGCAGCTCCATGTACTGCATGGCCTGCAGGGAGAGAGAGAGAGCGAGAGCTGAGCACTGAGCTGCAGCTCCCTGGACTGCATGGCCTGCATGGAGAGAGAGAGAGAGAGAGCGCTGAACTGCAGCTCCGTGTACTGCATTGCCTGCATGGAGAGAGAGAGAGAGAGCGCTGAGCTGCAGCTCCCTGGACTGCATGGCCTGCATGGAGAGAGAGAGAGAGCTGAGCACTGAGCTGCAGCTCCCTGGACTGCATGGCATGCATGGAGAGAGAGAGAGAGCGCTGAGCTGCAGCTCCGTGTACTGCATGGCCTGCATGGAGAGAGAGAGAGACAGCTGAGCACTGAGCTGCAGCTCCACGGCCTGCACAGGAGACAGCTGCTCACTGAGCTGCAGCTCCACGGCCTGCACAGGAGAC
>JBBMKD010000027.1:621948-634755 GCA_037834095.1 Argya squamiceps
TACCAGAGCTATGAATATGCATTTGTGTTTTGGGTATTCAATACTCCTGTACATAAACAGACCCTGTGACCATCTGTAAATTGAGGTGTGTATTTGGGAGCTCTCCTGCACGCTGCTCAGCGTCATAATAAACATACACTTTGTAACTTTAAACTGTTAGAGAGTCTTTGTCCGTCACAGTTGGATATGGGTATTAAATCAATATCCATATTTTTAATAAATCACTTTCCCTTAACCTGCTGCGTCTGCCTCATTCCTCGTGTGCCCTGAACCTGGCACAAGAGCCCTGTTCCCCCAGCCCGCCGTGGAGCCCCTTACCAGCTTCTGTGTGAGGCCTGGGGGTGCCCACTCGTAGGTGACGGTGTCGAAGGTGGGGTCCTTGCCCGAGATGTTGGGGTTGGTGACGATCATGCGGTTCCTCTTGTAGAGGCGGGCGCCGTCGCCGCCCTTGATGCGCGCGGTGAGCGCGGCGTGCCGGGAGCCCGCCAGCAGCCGCCCCACCTTGCGGTCCTCGTCCAGCTCCGAGCTCGGCCCGTGCTCCTCCTGGCTGCACTTGCACGACTTGCAGATCTTCCTGTGCCCCAGAGAGAGTGCGAGCTGTCAGCTGGGCCGGGGGTCACGCAGTGGCTCAGTCGTGGGGTGTCAGCCCCTCCCACGGGTCAAACCGGGCTCATGGCACCGACAAAAGGCTCAGGATGGAGTGGGCTGGGCTGGGCGGGACCTTAAAGGTCATCCAGTGCCATGTGCCATCCCCTCCCCTGGACAGGGACACCTCCCACTGTCCCAGGCTGCTCCAAGCCCCAGTGTCCAGCCTGGCCTTGGGCACTGCCAGGGATCCAGGGGCAGCCACGGCTGCTCTGGGCACCCTGTGCCAGGTCCTCCCCTCCCTCCCAGGGAAAAATTCCTGCCCAATCTCCCATCCAGCCCTGCCCTCTGGCACTGGGAAGCCATTCCCTGTGTCCTGTCCCTCCAGACCTTGCCCCCAGTCCCTCTCCACATTTCTTGTTGTCTCTTTCAGGCCCTGTGAGGCCACAAATAGCCCAGAGCTTCTCCTCTCCAGCTGAACCAATTCTCCCACCTCCTCCTCATAACAGAGGTGCTCCAGCCCCCGGATCAACTTGTCATGTTGAAAGCAAAATTTTTTAAAAATGAGGAAATCAGAGGATTTGCAGGAATTTGACACTGCCAGGGATCCAGGGGCAGCCACAGCTGCTCTGGGCACCCTGTGCCAGGTCCTCCCCTCCCTCCCAGGGAACAATTCCTGCCCAATCTCCCATCCAGCCCTGCCCTCTGGCAGTGGGAAGCTATTCCCCCTTGTCCTGGCACTACAAAATCTGCTGCCTCCCACCTACAGGGAGCTGCTGCTTCCCCTGGACTCTGGAAAGCCCTTCAAGCACCACTAGATTGGAGATTAGTCTCCTCACCAGGTGCCAACAGACCAGCACCAGCCTTGCCCATTATGAGTCTTTACATGCCATTAAAAAAGGGACTGCTGGAAGGAACTGATGCTTAATTGACTGTAATTTGAGTGATAATAGGTATAAATCACACAGACAAGTGTCTAAGGACACTCTGGTGGCCAGCACTGCCATCAAACACTAACAGCAAAAGGGGCAAAGTAACTCTGACACAACCCCGAGGATTTCAGCAGGATCTTGGAGCAAGAATGACTCCAAGCAGCCTTTAATAGAGCCAATTAAAAAAATGGTTGTGCTTCCACCAAATGAGTGCTTTAAAGTTTGGGTTTCACACAGCTGAGGTATCACAAGTGGAGGCTGAAAGCATCTAAGGCCTTCCAGCTGCAGCAGCACAGCCGGAACACAGCCTCCCTGCACCAGCACCACGGGCCCAGGGAGCTCCCCAGGAGCAGAGGGGAGCCCAGGGTTTGTCAGGCAGCCCAGAGGGCACTAATTCTCTATTAATTAGTGACATCTGGATGTCTGCATTCCATCTGAAAGCCCCTTTGTCTGCCCTGAGCTGGGCACTGCCCTGCTCTGCTCCCCCCAGCTGCTGCCATCAGGGGCCATTTACCCGAATTTGTGTTTCTAAGAGGAAAAACTGGGAATAAAGTATCAAATAAGGAGCAGCTCTGTCACCAGGCACATCTCAGTCAGGACACAGGGCAGGAGCAGGGCTGGTTACCTCCAGGAGTGTGGCTCGAAGCCCGTGCAGAGCCCTCGGCAGCGCAGGCAGGGCACTCCTCTCCCCGACATCTGCAAGAGAGCAGGACAGGTTTACCCTTCATCCTCACCTGACAGCACGGGGAGTGGGCCCTGTCCTTCAGACAGGGGTTTCTTCAGCCATCCCTCATGTCCCAGGGGGCCCCACACCTTCCAAACCCCATCTGACCATGTCCATGCCACCCTGCCACACGTCTGTTTGAGGGGGCCTGGGATGGAGCTTTGCCCTTCACGGGGAGGGAAGGTGGAGGGGCTGCACATCAAACCCAGGGAATGTGCCCACACCACCTTCACCTCACCCACAGACACCTCAGGCCTCATTTAAAGGCAATTTTGATCCAGTTTATACAGTCCATATACTGCACATGGATCTGTACCAGTCAGAAGGTCCAGCAGGAGACATGGAACTGCGTTGCCATAACCTGATGCTAAACTTGCCTTACTAACTAAAACAAAAAAAACTACTTAAACTGTTTTTTGTTTTCTTTTATTTTCCTTAAAATTATTTAAACCTATCCTAAACTAAAAAAACCCAAAACCCACCAAAATCTCACACCTACAACCCACCAAAACCTAAACGTCAACATTTTCCAACACCAAAAGAACTAAAACTAATAAAAAACTAAAAAAACTAAACTAACTCACAACAAAAACTTCTTTTACCATCTCTCTTCAAAACAACAAAGTTTTGTTGTTTCACATTATTCATTCTTTATACTTATAAACACTTTGTTAAATAAATAATTTTTCCACTTTTCTCCAAAAAAATTCTTTCCCCTAACGAACAAAAAAAACCCAAACAAAACAAACAAAAAACCCCCCAAAAAACACCTAAACCCATTAAAAAATTCCCTCCCAAATTTACCCAAAACCAAACCAATAAATTTTTAATTGGACCTCCTTGGTCTTTCTCCGGGTGTCTTTTGGGAATGTGGCATGTTTCCATGCCTGTGGCACTGGGCCTTAGGGGTGGTTTCCCCAGAGAACAGGAAATACAGTGGGGAAATGTTCTGGGGAGGAGAGGTGCTGGGGAAGTGACATGGGGGGCTCTGGGTGTGCTGCACTTTTTGCTGCTCACTGAAAGCAGATTAAAGTCACCCATCCATGGGTGTTCACTGCTGCAGAGACATCCCAACAAGCTCCCAACAAGAGAAAGATGAGCAAAACCCCACACCTGGAGCCTGCAACATTGGAAAATAAAGCTATTTACTGCCCGTGCCATGAATTTATCAAACATGGCTTCTTGAACGTGAGGAACGCAGCTGGGAGACAGAAAGTGCTGCAGGAGGCACCAGGGCAAGGTGACACCAGCAGACACTGAATTTATCTCAGCCTGGATGTTTATACAGCAGCTGTCAGGCTCCTGCCTGAAGGACAGGAGTGTTCCCTGTAAAAATGAGCTGAGGGGAAACAAGGACAGTCAGGAGCAGTGGCAGCACCACAGGAACATCACCCCAGCCCAGTGATGTGACCCTGTGCAGTCAGAGATCAGCTCCACCACCCTGCAGCAAACCCCAGCCCCTGCAGGCCCCAGGGCAGTGCCAGGGCCAGGGCTGGGCAGTGCTCTGACCCCTCTGGGCACCACAGTCTGCATTTCCCATTAGGGCTGGGCAGGGCTCTGACCCCCCTGGGCACCACAGTCTGCATTGCCCATCAGGGCTGGGCACACACAGGTCTCACAACTCCCAGCCTTTCTGGGGCCATTGATCAGATTTGTAAAAGGTCTTTAATCTCTCTCCAGACACGAGGCTGCTCCAGGAACTGACTCTGCAGTTGTGCACACACACAGAGAGCCTGTGTGACCCACAGGGTGTCTGGCCTGGGAGGGCCCCCAGGGATCACCCTCCCCCAGCCCCTGGGCCAGGACAGGCTCAGAGCTCACCCCTGGCACAGCCCAGGTGTGCAGGTACCTGTCCCTGCAGCCTGGCTGCATCCCTGCACTGTCACAGCCCTCCATCACAACATCATGCACTGTTTAAATCTCTCTGTGGCACCTCAGAAAAGGCTGCCCTTGCCAAAACCTGTTTCAAAGGGAGGGATCACAGCAGGGAAAGAACTGAGGCAAAAGGACAGAAGCTGCCCCCCAGCCCCACGGGGACCTTGGGCTGACGCAGGTCGTGTCCAGCAGCCCCAGGCTCTGAATCTCTGCTCAGAGACAAACCCAGGGATGATGCTGGCAGCCCTTTTCTTCCTCCTGCTCCCAGCACCAGGCTCCTCAAAGCCCCTGCATGGACCTGGGGCACCCTGAGCTCTCACCTGATGCTCAAACTCATTCTGCAGCTTTCAGGAGGAAAAGGTTATTTGATGGCACTCAGGGAAGCTATTTCTTTCTTGGAAAACACGATGTTGCTAACAAGTTTTTATAAACAGATGTTCTAGAAATGACCAGTTGTTTGTCTGCCAGTTGCAAGGTAGGTGACAGGCCTTTACATGCCTTTTTTTCTTGCCCAGAACTATTAAGTCTCCACACAAGGCTGCTCATCCTGGAGAAATCCAGCCCAAGGGGTAGGACATGGTCCATTTCAGCTCCCTTTGCCCCAGGACTGCTGTTTCATTTCTGCCTCACCATTCACCTGGAATTTTCACCTCAATTTTCTTTCACCTGCAGTTTGTCCCAGCATTTTGAAGCCAATGAAAAGGCCTCTCACCCCCCAGAGTTCATAAAAATACATCTTAAAAATTGCCTTAACGTGCCCAAATACTCCTCCTCTGCCTCTAATATCCAAACAGAGGATGTTTTTGATTCTTCAGCCATGTGCCAGCTGTCCAGGACAGACAGGGACACTGAGGGCTCCCACAGCCCACTCCCAGCCCTGGCAGCTCTGGAGCCACGTGCCAGGCACCCACTGGGGTTCAGCTGACTCTGGTCTCAGTGAGCCAAACAGGAGCTGAGGGTCAGCAAGGGACTGCAAGTGCTGGTTTATCTGAAATACAAACATCTGGATTAAATAAACCCGTTTGGAAGAGGCTCATTCACAGGAGGGGAGGGGCACAGGGAGAGGTGTGGGCAGCAGCACAAGCAGCACAGGAACCTCCCCAGAGCAGCTGGCACTTGGGAGCCCATGGAGGTGTCTGTGCAGGAACCCACAGCCCCAAGGGTGCCCAGCAAGCTCAGACCCCTCCAGGCCAGCACATCCCAGGGGCTCTGACAGCCCAGGCAGGCTCAGCCTGGGGGACAGTGTTCTCTCTCACTCCTTCAGGAGCATGGGGACATCTGATCCACCCTCACTCCCCTCCCTGTGCAGGGGCCAAACACAACAGGAGCCAGTGCCTGTCACTGCCCAGGCACAGAGCTTCTCCTCCTGCTCTGCTACAGCTCCTCACATCGGCATAAAAGGAGATTTCTTTCAAAAAATTATGCAAGACACTGCAAAAACCCCAAAGCCTGTAAGATAATGTGAAACAAATGCTCTGACTGTCCCAGGCCCCACCTAGCCCAAGCCCATCCCAGAACTGCAGCTGAACTTTGGCATCACCTTAAGATAAAGAGTTTGGAGACATTTGTAATGCTTTAAAAAAGCCCCAAAAACCCAAACCCAGGCCTGTGTCAACAAACTGGCTGAAGAAAAGCAAATCCTGCTCATCAGGACTAGATAGACACTCCTTGCAAGATTTCTGTTTTGGCTTCCTGTGCCTCACAGCATTCTTGCTGCTCGAAGAGAGAAAGCAAGTCAGGGCAGAGGAAATTCTTGGGCAGTGAAATGATAGGAAATGGAGGCTGCTCTACCCACAAAACCACTGCTGAGCAGTGTCAGGAGCACACCAGTGGTGCCATGCTTTGCTATTACATGGCCAAAGGCACCGTTTGCTGAGCAGCTGGAAACAGAGAGCCTGGAGTGACAAGTGACAAGGAAAGCACCCAAACAGCTCCAGCTTGGTTTAGAGCTTGAGGGCTCCTCTGGAAAGGGGGACTGAGCTCCCCTGGCAGGTGTGGTGAGATGGAGTCCTGGCTCTGAGTAGGTCAGGCTCCAGCTCCACAGCCTGCTCTGTTTGCTGCTCAGCTGAGACTCCACAAGGGTCTTGGTTCTGTCACCTTGGCCAAGGACCCTTTGCCAAAGGCTCCACTGAAACCAGTCTGAAGTTGGGTTTGCTGCCAGAGACCATCCCCAGGGGCAGCAGAACCTGTAGAACTCGGGCCTGAAATCAAGTTCAGAGTTTCAGCAAGCTTGGCCAGTGTGGTGGCTGATCCAGGACCATGGAGGACCCAGCACAAATCTCAGGACACACCCCAGCTCTCAGCCCAGCACAAATCCCAGCTCACAGCCCAGCACAAATCCCAGCTCACCTGTCCCACAGGGGCAGCAGGGGACAGGGGCAGGGTGCCAGCAGAGCCCAAGTGTCACTGCGCAGATCCGTGGGCAGGGTGAAGGTGTCCTATGGCATTATTCCCCCTGGCACTGCTGCCCGAGTCACCTGCAGCCCTCCAGCCCCCAAAGGGGCTTTGGGGACACAGTGCCACCACCACAGGCCCAGAATGGCCTGGCAAAGAGGGCCCTCCTGCTCCCACAGAGGCTTCTGAATCCCAAAAGCATTTATTGCACAACACCCTATTTGGAGACTGAAAATGGTGCTGGAGACACGCAGCTACCTCAAGTATGTTTTCCCCTCCTTTTTAGGGAGGGAAGAGGAAAAGCTGGTTTCCAAAAAGTTACTCCAAGTTCACAGCAGCCCTTTGGAGCCGAGGTCCTGGTTTCACCTCTCCCTGCAGCCAGTGCTCCCCCGTGGCCACGCCAGGCTCCATCCAAACCCTTCCCACACCCAACCCCAGATCACAGCTGGGGCAGCACAGAGCTCCACGGGGTGGGGGACCTCCAGAGCCCTTTGCGGGGTTCCTCCAGCTGCAGTGAGTTTAGAAGATTTACAGCTAACTCTGCCACAGAGCCGTGAACAAAGGAACAGGGAAAAGCCACACAGTATTCACAGGGGTGGGACCAGTTTGCTCAGCACAATTGCTGGGGGACAGGGATGGAGAGCAGAGCATTTGTTGTCATTATCTGACTATAACAGAGCTAAACTTGCATAATAACAGCAGGCTAGCTCCAGCTTCCTTGAGGATTTGGGGGTGGCTCCAACTTCCTTGAGGATTTGGGGCTGGCTCCAACTTCCTTGAGGATTTCCAGTAACTGCTTTACATCCAACAAAAGAGGTGTCTGTCCAGCAAGGGGAATGCTGCAGCTCCAGGTCACACGTTGGGCATTTGGCTGAATTCCTCCTTGTCTGCTGATGACCAGCAAACAATGGTTTGGGTAGCAAGGGACCCTAAAGTTCAATATCCTCCTTGACTGCACCTTGGGTCTGCTGAGGTCCAGCTCAGGAACCAACTCCCAGTCCTGGCACAGAACAGCCCAAAACATCCCCTGAACCTCCTGCAGGAGGCTCAGCTCAGGTGGGACACTGGGGGCTGTTCTGCACTTCAGGAGAGGCTCCTCAACAGCAACTGCAGGGGGAATAGATCTGAGCAAGGCAAACAACTGCCCTTGGAATTGCATTAACCAATAACTCACTCACTGCTGCAGCTCTGAGAACAGCAAAGGGATGTTTTGATCTATTTTCTTCTCATTTTCATAGAAAACACCCATTGTAATCATGACCTGCAAGAAATTTGTTTCCCTGCCAGATTCCAAGCAAGCATTATCCCAATTACCACACTCACAGGGAAAAAAATCCCCCCACAAAAGGCTGTCTTTGATACCATCTGGAATGCTGAAAGCACTTTTTGTATTCAACTTTGCCGAGCAAGAAGTTTGCTGCCTTTTATTTTAGCAACATAAAGACCAGGTAAAGGCACCAGAGACTGGGGAAAACTATTTCAGTGGAGCTGCCAGATCCCAACCTACAGGATGACAGAGCTCCAACAACCAGGGCCTCTGCAAATACCTCCCTCTTCCAAGAGCACATAGCTGGCAGCATTCCTTTCTTCACTAACAATGTGTGAATTAATGATAAGAGAAGGGCAAATGCTGAAAAATCAGATTTTTTCACAAGCCAAACAGTGCTTCAGATACTTGGACTTAATTATAAACCCAAACTGAGGTGTCAGGAAGTGTCTGGAATGAGAAGAACTGCCCCCAAAGTTAATTAAACAGCAGATGTGCAGAGTTCAGAGCACTCAGGCAGGGGGCTCAGGGTGATTTCATTACCTGGGTAATGAGCTGGGCCCTTCCCACCCCCCACACGAGGAGAAGGTTCTGGATGTCCCTGGGAGTGGGGGCCCTCAGAGCACTGACAGGATGCACTGATGGAGCTGCTCCCATCAGATTTCCACAAAGCAGCTGCTTTAGGACTCAGTGTCTCCTCAGCAGCAGGAGGAGGATCTCTGCAGTGGAGGGAAGAGGAGAAAGCTGAGGGTGGGCACGAGGGCAGGGCCCTGCCTGTGCCCCATCCCTGTCCCTCTCCCTGCCTGCCCTGCAGCCTCTGCATCAGCCCCGAGCTCCATCAGCCCCACACAAACAGCAAACAGACCGGGGTGCCTCTCAGCAACACACACGGGGGGCTCCAGAAGGAGCACAGCAACATTCCATGTGAATCCTGTGGCTGGTGGTGCCCTGACCCCCCGGCAGGGCTGAGGGACTCTGCCACCCCAAACGCTGGCAAGACACAGGCAACCATCACCATGCTTTGGAGAGAATTTAACTTCCCTGTGTTCATCTGGTGTAACCAAGGAATGGAGTCAGGGTTGGCAGGAGGTGGGATGGTAAAAGGGGGGGGGGAATAAGGCAGTACCAGCATTAGCAAACTCCAGCTCTCCAAAAACTGCAAATAGCTGCCTGGAAATATTCCCCTTTCTCTGAGCCCCATCTCCAAATGGAACAGTAGCTCTGAGAGGGGACATCTGAGTCCTGCCTTTCCTGGATGGCTGCAATGCAGTATTTCCTTCTTGAAAAAAAGGAGAAAAATCCCAGCCTAAACAAATACTCCAGACACTGCCTCTCTGCAGGACCAGAGGGATTTTGTAATTTGTAAATTGCATTTTATTGGACTCGGTTTATCTCTGAGTCCAAGTCCCAAAATAAGGTCTTTAACCCCTGTGCTGCTTTATGATTCCATGTCTATAAATACTTGCCCAGAGCAGGTTTCTGCATTAAGATCCACATCTGCTTCCTGCCCTGGCTCCAGCACAAGGACACTGCTCTGCCAGCAGGGATCCAGTCCCACGAGGACAGAGCAGCTTCCAGGGCAGTCACAGCCACCTCTCCAGGCCACCAGCCAGGTGTGACCTGTCCCCAGCACTGGGACAAGCTCCTGATCCTCCAGGGGTGGCTCTGCAGATGGTACCAGCTCCATAATGAGCCTGAGCTTCTGCTAGAGACAACTACAACCAGAAATGATGAGCAGGAGAACTCTGCAGGGGACAGACAAGTCCCAGGGGTGTGACTGCTCCCAGTTTTGTGGTCCAAGCCCACAGAGCTGAGATGAAGCTGTGTTTTCACAGCCCTGACTTTACACAATGGAGCAGCAGCACCTCTGGGGGACCCAGGCACGGCCTTCACAGCCCCTCACTCAGCACCCTCATCATCACCCACCCAAGGTGCTCACAGAGCTCTGGGACATGACAGAGGCCTCTCACATGTGTCCCACAGAAAACCCCTGGGCAGAACTCTCTGTCACTTGAGTGCTGAGCATCCTTCCCACCGAGCCAGGCACCTGCCAGGCTGTGGGACAGCTCAGGGCTCAGCCCAGGCACCCTGCACACCCTGCCCAAGGCACCCAGGGTATGAAAACATCGACCACACAGCTGAGTTTCCAACTGGGATGGCGAGTTTTTGAAAGCACCAAGGTTTTGGACTTTGCCAATGCAAGATCCCAGGCTCAACCAGCACTGCCGTCCACATCTGCAGATCCTGCAGAGGGCTCTTCAAGCATCCAGGGACTTTGTTGATCAAGAGGGAGCTCCTGCCTCTCCTGAGGCACCGAGACCTCCAGACCATACCCTGGAGCCCATGTATCCCTGCAAGAGCAGCCCTTCTCTGCTTTGGATGTTTGCAAGTCCCACGCCAAAGAGCCAAGGAAAGAAGAAGTTAAAGAACCCAAATTTGTATTAACTGAGTAAACTTTACCTTGGCTCTGATGGGTGCTTTTAGCTCCGTGGGTTATTTTGCTCTGACAAGAAGGGACAGAGTTTAGTGAGAACAGTACACAGGGCCCAGAGCCTGCCTGGCCAGCTGGGCCCTCTCCAGCCTCACACTGTGCCAGCCATCGCTTCTCCCTGCTCTGGGCTTTAACTCCCCACTCAGGGTTTAATCTAAACAAGCCCTGTGCCAAACAGAGTGCTGTCCCACTCATGCTGCTTTAATTTCCTCAGAAAGAATCCCAGAGTATGCTAGGCAAGACATCAACAATAATTAAACCCAACAGTGATTGAAAATCAAATTTTCAGGGCCTCGCAACAAGCCCTAATGAGTTCCAGACTTGCCTTCCCCGACTTGCTCAGACTGGCTGTGTCACACTGCCAAGCTAAATTCAAACTTGACAGTATTCCACACCATGCCCAGGAAAAGTGCCCGCCCTAGGAGTCAGGAAATTAAACAGTCTGCTGCAGACACCCACTTGTGTTTGGACGTGAATTATTCAGACACTGATACAGGCTCTGTGTTATTCCTTCTCCTTGTTTTCATTATGTCATTTCATTTCCCTTTTGAAGTACAAATGAGCTGGGACGTCCCTTTTCATCCTGCAGTGTTCAGGTGAGAGGGGCCAGGCACAGAACTGTCCTGGGCATCCCCTGCCCACACAGGGCCTCACTCAGCTCTGCCCAGGCAGCCCTGGGAGGGTCCCCCGGCAGCACTGACCCTCACTGCAGAGCCTGTGCTACTGCCTCAGACTGCAGTGACACTAAAGGTGACATCTTGTCCTTTGCCCTTCACCACTGGGAAGTGGTGAAGTGTCCAGCTGCACATTTTGGGCAGTCTCTGATGGGATCTGCACTCACAAGCCTTTTTGGGGAGCACTGTGAGCCCTCCCTGCTGCAACCCCTGCAGATGATGCTTGAGCAGCTCCTGGGAGATTCCAGTGCAGAAACAGCTTTGCCAGGGCTTATCCCACAGCAGGGATTTGCTCAGCCCTCCTTGGTGCCCAAACCCAGCCCTGCTGTGCACTGCTCCCCAGCCTGGGGCTGCTGGCAGGAGCCCAGCCCTGCTCAGAGCCCCCTTCTCCAGACAAGGCAGGAATTGAGCTGCTGCAGCACACCCAGCCTGACCACAGCCCAGCAGCAGCCTCGTGAAAAAGGCTCAGTTTTCACTCCTGAGGGACCCAGCCCCACTCAGTGCCTGGCAAGAGCTTCCCAAGGGCTCCAGCTGGCACCCAAAGGTGCTGTCCCCATGCCAGCCAGGAGCCTGGGGACATGCCCGCGGTGTCAGCACATGGCCCTGCTGGGAGAGGACACAGGGCCCTGCTGGGAGAGGACACACTGCTGGAGTCTCTGGGGGTGACACACCAGGAGTGCCTCCAGCAGCCCCACCAAACCCTGAGCACCTCCTGCCACCCTGCAGTGTCACACCGGGGTGCCTGCCCGTGTCACCAAGCCCTGGCAGTGTCCCCGTGGTGGGCAGGGCCAGCAGGGAGGGAAGGAAGAACCCTGAATCCCTCAGCCCCACCTCAAGGCACGCTGTGTTTCAGGGAGAGCAGAGCAGGAGGGTGCTGAGGGGCACAGCCTGGTCACCCACACCGTGTCAGACAGCAGCTCCTGGTGCCAAACACCAACCTCTGCCCTGCAAGGAACAGCAGTAAAACCTGGTAAACAGCTTTCCCTGGGGCCCAGCAATGGCTCAGGTCAAACCTAATGGGACAGAAGGTGCCAGACCTCGATATCAGCCAGGCTGACCTTCCCTAGGGCCAGCCCTGGCAGCAAACTGCAGGGCACAGGGCAGGGTGTGAGATGCCCCAGGGCGGAGATGGGATCACACCAGGCTGACACAGGGCTCTGAACTCATCCCCCAACCACGCGGTGAGAAAGGTGCCCAGAGGAAGGTCAGGGGAGCAGCTGCTGCCATTCCACACGCTTTTAACCGGCGAGCAGGATCCCTTCCACGGCTCGGGGCCGTGCCAGGAGCGCTGGCGGTCACAGGGCACTGCGGGGAGAGCCGGGATTGCTCGCAGTAAAAACTTTCCCGAGGGTCTAGAAGGGAACGAGCGACTCCATCGCTCCCTCAGGAGCGCAGCTCAGCACAGCTGTGTCCCACACGAGTTAATTCAGACAACAAACAGCCGCTTTGCCAGCAGAAGCTTTGGCGTTGTGTTTTTCGCACGGAAATAGGCACCAAGGCGGGCGCAGCGCTGGGCAGGGCGGCTCTGGGGACTGCATTGGCTCAGGTGCCATTGGAAGGGCAGGAAAGGGGAAGAAATTGAGGGATGGGTTCTGTCCCATCCCGCTCTGCCCGGCCGCCGCTACCGGGCGGCTGCGAGGGCAGGAAAACCCGGAGATGAGCGATATTGGAGAAAAAAATAAATCCCCGGCGTTTCTCAGCCGTGCGGTGCCCGGTGCGCACCCGGCCCTCCCGGGCACCTCCGCACGGGGATGGGGACCGCTCCCGGTGTGCCCGGGCTGTCCCGGCACGGGGACGGGGACCGCTCCCGGTGTGCCCGGGCTGTCCCGGCACGGGGACGGGGACCGCTCCCGGTGTGCCCCGGG
>JBBMKD010000027.1:637330-676189 GCA_037834095.1 Argya squamiceps
GGGACACCTGGGGCCGGGCAGGGACAGCCGGGGCCGGACAGGGACACCTGGGGCTGGACAGGGACACCTGGGGCCGGGCAGGGACACCTGGGGCCGGGCAGGGACAGCCGGGGCCGGACAGGGACACCTGGGGCTGGACAGGGACACCTGGGGCCGGGCAGGGACACCTGGGGCCGGGCAGGGACAGCCGGGGCCGGACAGGGACACCTGGGGCTGGACAGGGACACCTGGGGCCGGCCAGGGACACCTAGGGCTGTGAATGCTCCCCTGGAGCCTCAGCATCCCCGGGGACAGCGATGCCACCCTCCCGCGGGCACCGCCGGGGCCGGGCTCTGCCCTCGGGTACGGGGCACGGGGTGGAGTGGGCTGTGCCTCCCGGGACAGGGGATTTGTCCTCTTCAGCACAGAGACTGGGGAAGGGGCATAGGAGGTGATACTGGCTGGGCACAGCAAAGAGGCCAAAGGCTCTGGGGGCTGGCAGCCCCTCCAGAGAGCAGGAATGTGCCCCTCAGGGAATGTCTGAACATTTTTAGAAGAGGCATTTGAACATCCTCAAAAAAAAAAATCTGGGTTAAAAAGCAATGGCAGAGGAGAAATTCTGGAGGGATAAAGTCCCTCCAGGGAGGGCATTGGAACCTGACCTTCCAGAGGCATTTTGGGAGTGAGCAGAGAGAACAAACAGCACAGGGATATTGTTTTTCAGGCTCATGAAGGGCTTGGCAGCCCCGGGAAAGGTTTGACATGGCAATGGGGTAACATTATCTCCCTTTCCCAAGGCACACACGCACGTGGCCACCTGGGACATAGGAAAGAACTCACTGAGGGATTGCAGGGAGAGGGTGACAGGCCAGCAGCCTGCAGGAGCAGTGGCACTGCCATGCTGCCACCCACCATAGGGACAGGGTGCCAGGACCCCATCATGTCCCAGGGACACTGAGCTGGGTCCCCATCGTGTCCCAGGGACACTGTGCCAGGTCCCCATGGTCTCCCAGGGACACTGAGCTGGGTCCCCATCGTGTCCCAGGCTCACAGGGAACTGAGCTCAGGCCTTGGACAAGCGTGGAGGGAAGGTTTTCTGTGGGGGGTGAAGCAGGGAGATGTTCCAGTGACAGATGCAGGTGGGGTTTTTGTTTGTTGATTTTAGTTTTAAGCAGCAGTGGCAAAGCTGTGCCCTGCAGGCTCCAGGTGCTGGGCAGGACTGGGCAGTCCCTGTGCAGCCCAGGCTTTCCAGCAGCATAAACCCAACTCTAGAATCAGAGTTAAAAGCATTCTAGATGCCTCTATTTACAATAAAAATACATCTGGAACAGTTGTGGTGAATGATAGCACAAATAAATCATGGCAAGTGACAGTGAAGCAGAGGCAGAGTGAGGAGGAACACCAAGGGCAGGTCATTCCCAACGCTCAGAACCTCCTCGGGAAGGCCCTGATGGTAGGATGGGAAACAGCCAAGCTGGATGGGGACTGTTCTCGTTTCCAGGTTTCTGAACGGTTCACCCTGTCAATACACAGGAATAAAAGCCAATAAATGCTGTCCCTGAGGATGAAACGTGCTCCAGTGTCCTGGCAGGACGTGGAGCAGAGCAGGGCAGGCAGGGTGAAAGGGATGCGAGCTCCAGGGGGAGGTGGAGGTGAGCTCCAGGAGAGGCGAGCTGCAGGAAAGGTGGGATCCAGGAAAGATGGAGATGAGCTGCAGGAGAGGTGCAGGTGAGCTCCAGGAAATGTGCAGGTGAACTCCAGGCACAGGTAAGCTCCAGGAGAGATGCAGGTGAGCTCCAGGAAAGGCACAGGTGAGCTCCAGGAAAGGCACAGGAGAGCTCCAGGAAAGGCACAGGTGATCTCCAGGAAAGGCACAGGTGAGCTCCAGGCACGGGTGAGCTCCAGGAAAGGCACAGGTGAGCTCCAGGAAAGGCACAGGTGAGCTCCAGGAAAGGCACAGGTGAGCTCCAGGCGGCCTCGGCGCACCCGAGCCGCGCAGGGCTGCCCGCAGGGGATCAGTGCCGAGTACCGGGGCCGGGCTATACTTAGCTCCGTGCTAGGAAGAGACAGGATCTGCTGTGACTAAACGCGGCTGAGCCCTGCAGGAGTCATCCCCCGTCACTCGCCGACAGACCGGCGAAGATGCTCAGTTCCGAGAATCAGGGATTTCAGCTTCGTGCTGACTCACCGGCAGCTTTATCAGCACAAAACCATCCCCGCAGAGCTGTCCCCAGACGAGGAGCCCTCGGGGTCTGTTTGGGGACAGCAGCCCGAGCCTGGCGGTCCCGTTTCTGCTGCCATCAGCAGTGTGTGATGCCAGCACTGCCCCTGAGCAGCTCCTGGAGGTGAAGTCAGACCCCTCTGCTCCTCTGAGCTGGTGTCAGTGGCCCCAGGGGTCAGGAGTTCAGTGGAGTCACCGAGGACGGGCTGTGTGGGGTCACTGTGAGAGCAGCCCTGTCTGTGATTTAAAGCTCCCTGGTGCCCCCTGCTCAGAGTGGCATTGGGGTCCCCTGCCTGGGGACAGGTTTGGGGGGCCAGGCATGCACAGAGCAGGCTGATGAGGTGAAACCCAGCTGCAGGGGGGAGACAGAGTGGGGGGCACAGAAAGAGATTGTTAAAGATCTCGTGATTTCCCCAGGAATCCCACGTGCAGGAAAAGGCCAAAGCTCTCCCTGGAACTGATGTTGACCTGCTCCGTTGTGAACAAACAAAAGGCATCTGTGGAGAAAGGGGATGAAAGCTGTGGAGAAAGGGGATGAAAGCTGTGGAGAAAGGGGATGAAAGCTGTGGAGAAAGGGGATGAAAGCTGGCAGCTGAAGTGAGGTTTGCTGCCCCCCAGGAGGCTGGAGCTGTGGGGCTCTGGAGCTGAGAGCCCATGGAGCCCTGATGCTCCCCAGGCACATCCACACCAGGAGGGTCCATTTAAAAGAGCTGCTTGAATGGCTCCTCGGTTAATTCAAATGCAAATCTGCCCCACGGACAACAGAAATGGCCAAGGCTGGTGAATATTTCTGGCCCTGAGGGTCAGTGAGGTGGCAGCCAGCAGGGACCACCCCAGCAGCACCCCTGGGATGGGGCTTTTCCCCTCTGAGAGCAGTGTCTGTGTGCTGGAGGGAGAGAGCCACGGTTAAAGGGATTACTGCAAACTCTGCTCTGTTTTCTAGGGAGAGAATCTGTGGTATTACATTCTTGGCTAATTTTCAATTTTTCTCTTTTGTACAAACATAAAGGGATAAATGAAGTAGAAAATACGTCTCTGCAGCTGCTTTCAGTTAAGTGTTTCCCCCCTTCCGTGAACGTAGTAGTAAAGCTACAGGTTTGGTTGAAATATTTTTGAAGAAATTTTCATCTCCTGGATCCCCAGTCAGAGCAGAGCAATCAAAGGGAAATGACAGGAAAATAAATGGAAGAAACGAATCAAAAAGGTAGACAAAAGACAGATAAATCCAGGCAGCTCCTTTTCTATTAAATATTGAATAAGATAACCTAAATTTTTGTGTGTGCTGATTTTGCCTGTGGTTGATTTACAGAGATACAGGACTGAAATAGGAAGGAAAGAAAATACTGCATCAACTCTAAGAAATATTTTGTGGCGACACACACACTATGTTTTTTCACTGGTCGTGATCAAATGAGTCATCTCGTTTGTAGTCAAAAATAGATTCAGTCATGTAGATTAAAAAATAAACCAGCAATACGTGTGGTTTTGAACACAGCTGTTACAGGAGGGCTTTCCTAATTTGGCTATTTTCATGCAGGGTCTTTCTTCCAGAGTTTACGAAGTTGGTTTCATCATCAAAAGATTATTTGTAGTGAGTAAAGCCCTTGAAATCAGGGAGCAGTGGGAGGCTGGGAGCTCTGTCAGCCTGTCTATACAGTGGGAAACGCCATACAATGCTCATGGAGAAAATGAATTAATTACCTTTTTGCCCTTTTATTTTGAACCAAGGGCTCCCTTTGCTCTGCCTGTGCTGCGCTGCTCAGGGGGAGCTGTGGCTGTGGGGGCACTGGGGCTGGCAGAACGAGCTGCCCAAACCCAGCTGGGGCTGCTCAGGGACTCTGGAACCTCTGGAGCCTTTCCCAGGCTGCTGTGGGACCCTCCTGCTCGGGATGGGCAAAGCTCTGGGGCTGGGGTGTCACGGGGCTGCCATGCCCCATCTCCATCAGGGCTGTCATCCTCTGTCCTGCTGGCCTCACTGCCCACGAGGGACTTTGGCCCACCTGGTGGGAGGGAAAGTCTGGGAAAAGGGAGGAGATTGAATCTGGAGGACACCAAACCTCCTGAGAAAGCCGTGGGTGTGCACAGAGAAAAGCAGAGATGTCCCAGAAGGGGCTTCTCAGGGTGAGGGGCTGCTGTAGGTGACACCTGGGGCTGTTCAGGGTCACCAGAGGCATCTGCAGGGCACTGGGAGGGTGGTGGAGATGATGAGGGTGCTGGAGATGCTGAAGTTGGAGCAGGAGGATGAAGGTGCTGAGATGCTGGAGGCAGAGGGGATGATGAGGGGGGTGCAGGAGGATGAAGGTGCTGGAGGCAGAGGGGATGATGAGGGTGGTGCAGGAGGATGAAAATTTTGGAGGCAGAGGGGATGATGAGGTGGCAGGGCAGACCAAGATGAGCTGTTCCAGACGTGACCATGGATCCAGTTGTGGTGCTGGAGCCCCAGTGCAGCTCTGCTGGAGCAGCTGGGTTTGTTCTGGGGCTGTAAATCTCCCAGCCCACAAATGCCAGAGCCCTGCTGGCCCAGCAGCCTGTGCCTTATTGGGCATTGAAATCACAGGTAAATAAAGCATGGCCAAGAGCCTGTGACACCCCTGTGTGTGTCTGTGTCAGGATCCTGGAGCTGCCTTTGAAGGATGAAATGTTATGACAGTCAGAACTTTACTACCAGGGAGAAATCTTAGAAATGCAAGGATGCAAAAGTAACAAAAGTAATTCTGCAGATCGTTGCAGTTAAAAAATAGAACCATTAGCAAAGGAGGACTAACCTTATCTGATGCTCCTCTTCAGAATCTGGCGTGTAGTTTTATGGATTAAACTGTTTTTCATTTTGACACTAAGAGCCCTCTTTTAACTTCCCAAAAGGCACATCTGAAAACAGCTCAGGAATCTCAAAGAGAAAAAGAGTCAAAAACAAAGATTCCTCCTCTGCAAAGAATCCTCTTCACTGAAACTTGGCCACAAAGGTCTCTCTCCCAGCTCCAAACCCTCTTTGGGAAGAAATTGAGTTGCCTTTTACAAATGGAGCAGTCCTGCCTGCCCCACCACAGCCCTGGGATGGACCAGGATGGAGAGGGATGGAGGATTTCTCTCCACAGCCTTTATGAGGAGGACATGGACATTCATGCTGTGACTTTTTTTCCCACTTTCTGATTATTTTGCTGCCCTTTGCAGTGTAACAGAGGTGCCTCACCTGGGGATTGCCCGTGAGGCCAGGAACCATCTGCTGCTCGTGGGAACGGCTTCAGGAGCTCCTTTGAAAAGGCTGCCAGATCACCCCCACCATTCACTGCAGAAGGACCCATTGTGGTTTGATAGGAGGTGTCCTGTTTCCTCAAATTAACGAGAGACTGCAGGGCTGCACCGTATACTTAAATTGCCATTTACTGTGGTAATAAATATTAATCATCCTCTAAAAGAAGAAATGGGCCATTGTCAGAAGGAAGCAAAGGAACATTTTATGTTACCCCAGGCTGTCTTGTTTCTGCGGGGACACAAGAAAAATTGTGTTTATCATCTGGTATTTCAACAGAAAAACACTGTAGGGCCTCTCTAAATCCATCCAGCTTAACTGGCTGCTCCCAAGTTCAAAAAACAACTATGGATTCAAAAGAAAGCATTTATTTCTCTACAGTTTAGCTACAGTTTATCAAATGTTCTCGCCAGCTGAAAGAGCACGTGGGAAGCCTCGCTGTGCCACGGGGCTGTGCCACAGTGACAGTACCCAGGGGACAGTTCCCGTTATCTGCTCAAGCGGTGGCAAGATGAGCTCATGTGCCCAAAACGAGAGCCCAAACCCTGCCCTGCCCTGCCTGCATCCTCTGGCAGCTGGAGGAATGCCAGAATCTGGAATGCTTTCCAAACCTGACCAGCAAAAGGAGCAGCTCGGGTTAGCAGCGCTTACCTGGGCAGTGCATTCCCTTTTCCCATTGAGCAGAGCGGATCACTGAGGCTGTGGGAGCGCAGCAAGGGGCTCCTGGCTGTGATTCGGGGCAGGTGTGAGTCACCAACCCCTGCCTCACACCCTGCCCGAGCCTGGCACTGCCCATCTGACACCGCCTGGACACGCCCCGTGTTCATCTCCACCCCTCCCTTCGTTTATCTCGTGTTTATCTCTGTGTTTATCTCCTTTATCTCCTCGTTGTTGCTCTTCAGAAGCCGCCGGCTCGTTCATCTCCCCGGGGCTCCCTCTCAGACGCTGTCACAAATTTGATTTAAGGGGCTGTAACTCTCCACCTGTCCCGGGAAATTCTCCATCCTCTGTCTCGGGGCTCCCTTGAGGAGCTCAGCTGTGGATGGCAGAGGGATGGCGGGGCTGTGACCCCTCTCTGTGCAGAGGGTCGGGATGGGGAGAGGCACAGCTGAAAATGACACTTCCCGACAAGAACCCTCGTTTTTTGGTCAGTTCAGTAGCCCTGGGGGTGCACAAAGCCCAGGGCCAGGCTCTGCTCCCCTGCTCTCACCAGGGATGTGGTAAAGCCATGGTTTGCCCAGGGCACCGGTTGTCTGCCATGGAGACACTGGGGACACTGGGGATGGGGAGACTTTCCCACAGAGGGAAGGCAGAGCTTCACCCTCAGGGGCTGGGGAAAGGGTCACTGACCTCCCTCATATTTGTAATTGCTGCATTATGAGGAGTAAAGAGCTGTGCAGCCTGAGGGACACAAAAACAGGCAAGCAAACAAACTCGAGTGTAAGTTAGAGCTACCCAGGGACTTTTCTAACTGGTTTCTGGCCCCAGTTACGGTTTTGTGTGTCTCTTTCCTCCCAGCAGTCAATAAAAACAGCCCTTGCCATGGAAACTGCCTCCCTCATCACTGAGAGACCCAGCACCCTTGGGAGGACGCTGGTGCCAATTAGCACCAAACCTTGGACACACAGAGCCCTTCAGAGGAGCTGCCCAGGCACAGAGCAGCTGCCATGACATCTTCATTTTAACCATTCAGAATGTGTGTGAGAGCTGACTCCAGCTCTGGGTGGGCTGAGGGAGATTGTGCAGGAATATTCTGCAGGAATGTCCCATCACACAGAGCCCATCCCCGAGTGCTCCTGTCGGAAATCCCAGCCCAGCCCCGTCCTGAATCCAAAGACAAAAGTGCCTTTTGAACGTTCCCTGCAGCCTGTACATTCCATATTTGCAAAGCAGTGTCTGCATAACTCATTGCTGTGGAAAGAGTCATCAGGATGATGTATTGAAACCCAGCCATCTCCATTATGGTATGCCATGTATGTTTTTAGAAGCTATTTTTAAAATTAATAGTACTCTGTAATGCTGATAAAGTAGAAAGCATTTATAATTTGTTGTACTCCCAACCTCTTTCTGAGCCCACATTAGTTCACTTTCCACTCGACTGGAGGACAATTTTTTAAAGATACGATGGTCTGGAATTTGCTAATAGTGTATTAAGGGAAAAAAACCTTTGTTATTTAATGAGTACATGGCTCTAAAGTGTTATATAAAAGCTGTTGTGCTTCCTTTCCGCCGCTGATTTACGTCTCAATATTTTATGGCAGCGTTCCCAGTGCTCCCTGCACAGGAACTCTCCCCCTTATCTCTCAGGCTTCTTGCTCTTGATCCAGGCTTGGGTGAGGTTTGGTGACAGGGGACAGCTCTGGCTGCTCCCTGTCCCTGCAGGAGTCCTCACACCCGGGGGGGAGTGTCAGGGTGAGTGTTTAAGTCTGCCCTGGAGGCTTCAGGAAGGGGCTCCTGTAGACACTGAGTTTTATCCAGAACAATGCTGATCCATGCACAGACCTCCTTCAGCCATGGGGTCTGAAAGCCCTGAATTTCCAACAAACAGACTCTGATGTGTCCTTTGGCTTTCTCGTTTGGACAGGCATCTCCTTTTCCCCAAGGATGGGAGCTCCTGGCAAATTCCCCCTCTCCTGGCCGTGAAGCCAAGCCCTGCAGTGGGGCTGTGCCTGCTCCTGTCCCCTGTGCTGTCCTGCAGGCCCTGCTGTGTGCCTGCTGCCTCAGCCAGCCCACCCTCACAGGATCACAGGATCACAGAATCCCAGAATCCCAGAATCCCAGAATCCCAGAATCACAGAATGTGGAGGTTGGAAGAGACCTCCAAGATCATCGAGCCCAACCCAGACCCAACCCTCAAATGGATCATGGCACCAAGTGCCACATCCAGTCTCTTTTTGAACACATCCAGGGGTGGTGACTGCACCACCTCCCCAGGCAAACCATTCCAGTATTTAATCACTCTTTCTGTGTAAAACTTCCTCCTAATATCCAACCTGTATTTCCCCTGACTCAGCCTAAGGCTGTGTCCTCTCCTTCTGTCAGTGCTGCCTGGACAAAGAGACCAACCCCCAGCTGTCTGCAACCCCCCTTCAGGAGGTTATAGAGAGTGATAAGGTCACATCTGAAAGGTCACCTCAGCCCACCCCTCAGGCTCTGTGACCCCTGAGCACTGAGAACTCACAGCCCCTCCTGTCCCAGGTGTCCCCAAGGAGCAGCAGGGCATTCCATGCAGCCATGGAACAATGGGATGGTTTGTGTTGGAAAGGACCTTGGAGCCCTCCTGGTTCCATCCCCTGCCAGGACAGGGACACCTCCCACAGGGCCGGGGGCTCAGAGCTCCCTCAGCCCTGCAGAGGTGGGAACAGCCTGCTGTGAGGGCAGCCCTGGCTCTGTCCCTGTCCCTGTCTCTGCCCCTGTGCTGTCCCCTGGGCTGCTGCTGGGGGACGCTGAGGGCTGGGCTGGTGGCAAATCTCGTCCCCAAGGATGTGGCACCTGTCACCAGCAGCCACCAGGACAGGGCCAACCCCTCCTGATGTCTCCTGCTGCCAGAGCCACACCGTGCAGGGCACTGGGTGCACTTGGACACAGACTGGGGCATAAACAGAGTCCATCAAAATTATTAATGGTGTTTTCCTAACCTTTCTAACGAGGAGATACTCACTTCCAACAGCACTGCCAGTGTTGGCATCCTTGAATTTTTTTCTTTCCAAAGAGGTTTAATTGAGCTAGGTATAAATAGCCTATCAGTAAACAAGACCTTTTGGCTCTGTGAATCATGGCTAAAATATTTGAAGCCCTCCACAGCCTCTCTAATGGTGAAGAATGTGCTCATTAGGCTGGTCCAGATGCCTTCTGCAACCCAGTGAGAAGCTCACTCTGCAGCAGATAAATCACAGCAGTGTTAATGTTCCTGTGCAGACACCCAGTGCTCAAAGCTCTGGCACCCCCTCTAAGGACCTTGGCACGTGGGGCTCTTTGGCCTTCCCAGACTGTCAGAGTTTCACCCCAAAATAGTTCTGACACAAGGATGGCAGGACCCGAGTTTATTTCTTTCCATTGACTTCACCCCCTGCCTCATTCCTAAATGACTAAAAATCCCATAAACAATCCTGCACTGAACACAAAATGGACACTGGAAAAAAAGAGCAACTTTTGCTCTGAGTTTACTTCCTTGGGAATCTCTCAGCTGAGCATTTACATGACACACATCTCCAGTTAATCTTGCCTGGGTGATGTAAGTGAATGGCCCCATCGTCCCCGGGAATGCATTTCATTTTCCCTCAGTAATCTCCACGGCACTAATTACGTCTGCTTCGGGGTATGTGGAAGTGTTTGCAGCGTCGGAAACTTTATTTTTAAAGTCACACTAGGCCTAAAAACATGTCTGCACGTGGGTTGACACCTACCCCCACCCAAATAGCTGCCCAATTATAGCATGGGCTGGAAAGCTGGAGCCCAAAAGCACAGACCAAATGCCTCTGAGGTGAAGGGCGTAGAGAGTTGTTCTGACCTGAATAATAAAACTGAAATGCCCAGCTCTAAAAATAGCCAAGAATATACTTAGGTCTCAGATTCTTCAAATTTCCTTAAAATGCAAATATGGGGATTGGAACTTTCCTTATCTGGCCTGACACCTCTCGGAAATTGAGTTTGTCTCATTTATAGCCTGCTTTTATCTGAGGGTTTCAAAACCCTCTGCTATCTTAGTTAAAACTTGGGTGTGGAGCTGTGTAAGGTTTAGAGCTCTTGGTCGAGGTAAGGAAAACAACTTCATTAAAAAAAGAGAAACAAGAATCCTCCAAGGCTGAGAGCAGGCAGGAGAGCAGGGCCAGGTCACCTGCCCAGACACCTGTGGGTGGTTCCCTTCACCCACAGCAGAGCATTCCCATTCCTCTGGAAGGGAGCAGGGGAAGGCAAACCAGGCTCAGTGTGGGCTCTGATGTTGCTCCACAGCTTCACTGGCTGCTGCTCTCTGTCCCCTGAGAGGGACACACAGAGCAGCAACAGTAAATGCATTTTATAAATCTGCCCTCTCTGTTTCCGAGCAACTGCATTGTTACATCTGATATTTTACCTCCTCTGCTGGAGATTTAACAGAATAAACCTGAGCTCCTGCATGCCCTGGGACGTGGCCCAGCTGCCCCCCAGGGTTAGGTGATTTTGGGGGGTGATTTTGGCATGGACATTACCACCCCTGTGCATGTCCCCATGGTGGGGCAGTAAATACACACTGACTGTGAGGGGTGGGGAAGGTCAGCAGGGCCAGGGCTGGACACCACCAACCTCAGCACAGCTCGGGGACAAAGAAACTCTCAGGCCATTTCCCATTATTTTCAGGCCATCAGGATCTGTTCTACCCCAAACCCATGTGAGTGAGGAGTCCTTGCTGTGTTGAGGAAATGCACCCCGAGTTCTCAGGGGTGTAAAATGTGCTGAGCTCACCCTGGTGCTGCTCATCCCCCTCTCCTCCTGCCAGCAATTAGAGCCCATAAACATCTCAGGCATAATGAATGGATTTATTATCGTTATCTTAGTGCTAAGTAAACTCTGAGATAAGAGGCACAAAGATGGTCCATAATCTTAAACTGCTTATTAAATTATTATCTTTTAAGTGTTTTATAGGCTGAGGAGAGCAGCAGCAGCTCCCAAAACTGAATCCATCAGAGAACAACCTGGTCTAGTGGAAGGTGTCCCTGCCCATGGCAGGGGATTGGAACTGGATGAAATTTAAGGTCCTTTCCAACAGAAACCACCCCAGGATTCTGTGATTCTGTGAAAAAAGATTTAATGGTTGGACTCACTGATCTTAGAGGTCTTTTCCCACCCTGATGATTCTGTGGTTCAGTGGAAGAAAGCCAAGCAGGCTGCACTCAGAACCACATGAAAAGGTGACACATGACATGAGCTGAGGTTTGTTTGTTCATAAATCCCAGGTCATATTGGCAGCCAGGAAAACCCAGGCTGAGAGTCTCTTTTAGGAAAGACAGAAAGATTGACAAAACCCCTCTTGACTGTGTCACATTCCCCTGGTGTCTAATTGCTGGTGACAGTGACCCTGACGTGCCCAGGCCCAGCCCCAGGCTGCAGAGTGGTGCTGAGCTCTGCACGAGGGCTCATGGCCCTCAATTTAAGTACAGAAAGGTGAATTCTTATGAATTACAGCATTTCAGAGGGTGTGGAACAGGGCAGGTATTAGTTTCTTACTGTGGAGGTCTTTGAGTGCCTTTAATTGGACAGGATTAAATGCACATCTTCCTGTGCCACTTTTAAAACACATTAAAATGTTCTTTATTTCTCTTGCTCATTTCCAGGCACTGCACCTCCACATGCTGGGAAAGTTCCCATGTTCCAATGAATCACAGGCCTTTTCTTGTCTAATCACCAGATCCCTGACCTGGCACAGCAGTAACAATTCACTTAAACTATTTGTAATGGTGGAGCAGTGTCTGTAAATCAGCCTCTCTCTGCTGACTCTGCTGCAGCTGCACAGATTTACTCCAGGTCTGGATCTGCCACGTTCATTTTTTAAACTGAACTTTTTCTTTATTGATGTGACATCTGTGAAGGTCACAGATACAACTGTGTGATGCCATATGAGAGGAGACAGCACAGGGAGATACTGTTCATCAAAACCCAGACAGTTCATTCCTGTTGATGCAGAGAAATTCCCAGAACTGCTGCACGTCTCTGTCTCCCCCAGCACTGAGCCATCAGCTGTAAATCTGTGACTCCAGCTGTGGTGTCCAGTTCATTCATCCTGGGATAACTCTGCTGGAATGCTCAGGAAAGTGCAGGTTTGGTCCAAACTGTGGCCCTGCCTTCTGTGGTTTGGAGCTGGGGCTGCTGGGAGCCTCTCACCGGGTTTGTTTTCATATTCCAGCAGGGCTGGGCTTCTGTAAACCCAGAGAAAACACACCTGGGGCTGATGTTCAGGGTATGAAAACTGCACCTTCCTCAGATCCATGGGGATGCTCGTGCTCTGCAGAGCTGTGGGTGACATAGGGTGACACAGGGAGACACAGGGGGACACAGGGTGGCACAGAGGGACACAGGGGGGACACAGGAGGGACACAGGGTGACACAGGGTGGCACAGAGGGACAGAGGGGGACACAGAAGTGCTGCTCTGAGGGAGCAGCAGGTGGGGATATCCTGTCTGGCACACGGAGCCCAGCTCTGTTCCCATCCCCGCGGGGCAGCCCCGGCTCCGGGAGCACCGAGGGGACACGGTGGGGATGTGCTAACCGGCACACCCAGCTCCGTGCCCGGCTCCGTGCCCTGTTCCGTGCCCGGCTCGGTGCCCGGCTCCGTGCCCATCCCCGCGGGGCAGCCCCGGCAGCACCGAGCGCACCCGGGGCCGGCTGGGGAAGCGGCTCTCGCCACCTGCGGAGCCCCGCGGGAAATGCAGGAGCAGCCCGGAGCCCATCCCGGGAAAGGACATCTCCTCCTCAGGCACACGGGCACGGAGGAAAAACCCTCCCAGCCCATCCCAGCTGTGCCCCATCCCCACCCTGTTCCCAGCCCAGAGCACTGAGTGCCACCTCCAGGAATTCCTGGGACACTCCAGGGATGGGGATCCAAACCTCCCTGGTCACCCTTTCCATGAAGAATTGTTCCCAAAATCCACCCAGACCCTCCCCTGTCCCAGCCTGAGGCCGTTCCCTCTCCTCCTGTCCCTGTTCCCTGGGAGCAGATCCCAAATCCCCCCGGCTGTCCCCTCCTGGCAGGGACTTGTGCAGAGCCACAAGGCCCCCCTGAGCCTCCTTTTCTGCAGGCTCAGCCCCTTTCCCAGCTCCCTGCAGGTGTTTCATACCTGTCCTAAGCTTTCCTGTGCTCCTGCACTGCCCATGGGGCAGCCCCATTTCTGTGCTGGCAGCCCAGCCCCGAGGATGAGGAGCCATCCTTCCTCCACACAAACCTCCCCACTGCTGGCCCTTTGTAAACTGATGTTGCCTTTTTCTCCATCCATCCCTGTCCATTTCTTATCATCTTCAAAATGAGGCCATTGTTAGAGTTTGGGCAGGAATTGTTCCCTGGGAGGTGGGCAGGCCCTGGCACAGGGTGCCCAGAGCAGCTGTGGCTGCCCCTGGATCCCTGGAATGTCCAAGGCCAGGATGGGCACTGGGGCTTGGAGCAGCCTGGGACGGTGTCCCTGCCATGGCAGGGGTGGCACTGGGTGGGATTTAACCATTCCCTGGTTCTGTGATCACTGGAAGTGCCAGGTGAGGACAGGAAAGCAGTTTGTTCCTGTGGCAGAGCTCAGCTCCACACCCAGCCCAGCAACACCTCGGCCACCACCACAGCAAACCCAGGAGGAATTTATTCAATACATCCTGCCTCATTTTCTTGTCACAAATTACCAGTGTTCACTATTCAGTTCATCACAAGGTAATTTTGGCAGACAGTTCTTGATCTGAAGTTCATTTGTAGTTCATCTTCAGAATGAATTTCTTTTTGTCGGACACATTAATGGCATATTGCAGGTAATTCTCCTAATGAGGCTTCCAGCATGAGCACTAACATCTGCAATCTGAAATAGGGTTCATGAAAATATTCCCCATCAGGTTAAAATTGATTTACAAAAGAATGTCCAAGTAAATTGCTAAATATTCATGAGCACTGGGTATAAGATACCCCTGAGCAAATGTGAAAACCACCGAAGATTTTGGGGATCCATTTCTGGCTCTCTGTGTGGGTTGCCCTCTGTCCCCGTGGTGCCACTGCTGTGTCCAGCACGAGGCAGCTCCCTCAGCTCCTGCCCAGCCTGCAGAGAGCCCTCTGGACAAACCCAGCTCTCAGATGCACCCAGCGAGGGCTGCTCCTCCCTCTGTTTCCCAAGAACATTCTGGGCTACACATGATCTTTAGCAGACTCACTATTAAAAGCTTTTAAACTTTATCTCAAATTTCTCATTAAAACTTGCCTGCATTGATGTTTTAAGCTGTTCTGTCAGAGATGTTGCCCTCTCTGTGTTAAACACAGAGTTAATGAGCAGCTCTTCCTCTGTATTGAACCTTCACTTTTTTTTTTTTGGTTCAAAACCAGAATCGATAATCCCTGATCAAGAACATGGAGTTATTAAAAGAAAACTTGTCTCTGGAATTTAAAGTTAATTTTGGATTTAGCAGTGGAACATAAATTATTTGGGAAGGAAAAGCTTCTCAGTGCAGTGGCACATCCAAAGTACCCCTGAAACCTGCCCATGAGAAGGGAAAATCTCTGCTTCTGCATCAGTTGCCTGTGCTGTGATGGAAGAGCTGTGCAGGTCTGCAGCACCTCCCAGGCAGTGCCTCCCTCCCTGTGCTGCTGCTGGAACTGGCAGTGACAGCCTGGGCAGAGATGGAGCCCCAGCCTCTGCTGGGAAATGCACGAGGAGGTTGTTCTCCCACCACTTAACATCTGTAAATATTAAATGGGCTTCACAAATATTCTCCTGGTTGCTGAACAAATTTAGAGCTTGAAACACTTAGGGAAGGAAGAAATGGGATGAAGGGAGGGGACACTGACACCGGAAACTTTTATCTGTTTCTGTGAACAGCAAACACATTTCCTTCTGGGTTTTTATTTGCCACAAGGAAAGGTAATGTGGCATCAGCCATTCTGGGGTTTGTGGCTTTTTTGCCCTTTCACTGCAGATTAATAACACAATTGTTACATCTTTGTGTAATCGTTACATCACTTTATTTTTATCAGCAGTATTAATTTGTGTCAATCCCTTGACACGGGATTTTGCAGGTCAGGAGGAGAAGTGGCCAACAATGCCCTGGTGAACAGAATTCCCCTGCCTGCCCAGCACAGGAAAAGTGACGTTACCATGTCACTCTCCAGCACGTCCTGTCACTGCCTGTCCTTGGCAGAGTCCCTGTGCAGCTCTCAGGAGGAGGCCCCTGGTCCATCCCAGCCCTTCACAGGGACAGGATCTTCTCATCTCCATCAGCAGGGGAAGTTTTCCTGCTGTGAATTCCTTTTCTTCCAGGGCACACCAACCCTGCTCTGGAGCATCCCATTTCCCTGGAGAAGTGTCCAGGTGTAAAGGCAGGGATGGAGCCAAGCAGGGATGGAGACAAGCAGGGCTGTCCCCAGGCTCTGACTTCCGGAAAACACTGATGTCCAGGCAGCAGGAGGAAGGCAGGAGTGAAAGGGGGGATGGATTGTTCAGATTTATAACTACAGACACCAGAGAGGTGATAAAGAGCCAGACAGACTCGTGGGGAGATGGTATCTGTGTTTGGAACACCTGAGGAGAGTTAATCTGATCTTTTATTAAAACTCTATTGAATTTGTCCATGAATAATTAACTCTGGACAAGAGCCACATCTCTCCCTGAGCAGCTTCTGAGCACTGTGAGACACAGGAGGGAGGTGAGAGTCTGTTCCTGCCTGTTGGTGCCTGGCTGGGGCTCTGTGCTCACACCACAGCAGGATTTGGGGTTTGGGAATTGCTGTCACGGAGCACGAGGTCCCTGTGGATGATCTCTGTCCCCTCTAGGCCAAGGCCCAGCACACCTGAACATGGATTTTGGCTCTTTAATTCCTTGTTGCTCTCCGTGTCAGACTGCAGCCCCCCACAGGCAGGACTTGTTTATGCCACATTTTGTATTTCTTTATTCTCACGACATGTTAAATGCTAATAACAGGGACCTTGAGGACAGGCTGTTGTTCTTATTCCCTGTTCGCATTTCAGTGTTTCCTCTTAGGCATTATCTAAATTAATTCTTTATTCTTTATCCAGCTGTGATCACGGATGTTTCGTGGAGGAAACCCTGGAGCAATGACCTGAGTCCTTTTTAAATCAATGAGGAAACTCCCAGAGAATTAAACCTAAACTAATCTCTACATAAACGCCCTCCGCTCTCTTAACCACAATTAGGGGTTGATTTACAGCCCGAGGGCTGAGGTGCTTCACCTCCTTGTGTGGCTGAATGCTGCAATTCCCGGTGTTCCCGGTGCAGGCTTGGAATTCCCGGTGTTCTGAGCCGGTCCCGGTGCAGGCTTGGAATTCCCGGTGTTCCCGGTGTTCTGAGCCAGTCTCGGTCCAGGGCTGGAACTCCCGGTGTTCTGAGCTGGTCCCGGTCCCGGGATGGAATTCCCGGTGTTCCAGTCCCAGTTCCGGCGAAGGATTGGAATTCCCGGTGTTCTATGCCGGTCCCGGTACAGGGATGGAATTCCCGATGTTCCCGGTGTTCCCGCTGTTCCCGTTGCAGGGATGGAATTCCCGATGTTCCCGGTGTTCCAGAGCCTGTTCCGGTCCCGGGGTTGGAATTCCCGGTGTTCGGGAGCCGGTCCCGGTGCCAGGGTTGGAATTCCCGGTGTTCGGGAGGCAGTTCCGGTGCAAGGTTGGAATTCCCCCTGTTCCAGAGCCGATGTTCCGGTCCCGGGTTGGAATTTCCTGAGTTCCAGAGCCGGTCCCGGTCCCGGTATGGAATTCCCGCTGTTCCCGGTGTTCCGGTCCCGATGCAGGGATGGAATTCCCGGTGTTCCCGGGTGTCCCCGGTGTTCCGGTCCCGACGCAGGGATGGAATTCCCGGTGTTCCCGGTGCCGCCCGGGTCCCCTCCCGCCGGGCCGGTGGCGGTGCCGGTCCCCAGCGCTGTCCCCGGGCTCGCAGACCCCGCCGGGTGGCACTGTGACAAAGCTTTCGGTGACAAAACACTCGGTGACAAGCACTCGGTGACAAACACTCGGTGACAAACACTCGCTCGGCGCTGACTGACACATTTGTAAACCCTGTGGAGCTGCAGGGCTGATGATGAAACCCGGGGGGAACACGGGGTTTATGAACAAAACCTCATCACTCCTGGAGAAATCTGGGACCCCGCTTTGGTGGGCAGTGAGCACTGCAGGCAGCGATGGACGGGCTGAGCCGCACAAACCTGCCCCATCCGCAGGCTGAGGGAAGGGAAACTGTGAGGAGCAGCTCAGAGACTGCCCCGAGCTGCTCTGACACATCTGAGGGCCCCTTTTAGCGCGGTTATTGCTCGGTATTTCTCAGCACTGAGAGCCAACCCGTTTGTTTTTAAACGCAAATCCTCTTTCAGAACCCGTTAACGGGAGACATCCGAAATTCACGGACACACAGTGAGAGCAGCGGGGTGGTGAAGGTCAGCCCTGTTCAGGATCTCTCACTCACAGCATCCCCCGGGGCCGGGCAGGTAATGCCCTGCAGAAACTCTTGGAGCCCAAACAAAATAACAGCTGGGCCAGGGCACTTGAAAAATTCCATCTGAATTCCAGATCTGCTCTCCCCTAAAGCCACTGGACTGATTTGCCTCCCAGAGTTGAACTAAGCCCTTTGTTTACTTTTGGTCCTTTGAAAAGAAAGGGGAAACGAATTCTGAGAGTTTTCCTCAGCACTTCTTGTGGAGACCAAGTCCAGAGCTGCCCAGATCTCTGCCTGGCACACAAGGAATGTGGTGACACAGAGCCTGATCACAAATACTGTTCCAGGCCTCTGTGGGACACCTGGAAACTCCAGATAAGTGTTCCAAGGCTCCATGGCCTTGACAAGGCTTCATCATCTGAGTACACCTGAACAGATTTGGTGACCTGATGAGTGGCAGTAGAGGACAACCCCCAGCCCTGCTCACTCTCTGTTCTCAGAGCCCCATAAACAGAAATGTTGATGGAAATTGCTTTGTCCCCATCGCTGTGAGGTGCTCAAAGCTCAGCTCTTTGACAAGGCTTGGATGGAAGCTGCAAGCTGAACCTCCCAGGCCAGGGGATGCAAACAGCTTTTCTGGATAACACAAAGGCAGGAGAGCACAAAGTTGTGTCAGAAACACAAAACTCCCTCAAGTCTTTGAGGAGAACTTGCACATTGCTCTGTGCTGCCAGTCACAGTGTGTATGAAAGGAGATGGAGGATAAGAGGGAGAGTTGGCCAGGAAGGGATGAGAAGGGGAAAAAAGGAACCTTGACTGCAAGAAGCAGGACAGAATAGAAATTATGTAAGCACAACAGGCAGAAAACGAAAATAATGAAGAAAAGGTTGGCAAAATTTCTTAGAGCTGTGAAGTTTCTGTTTCTGTCTGCTTTTACTGCTGGTGGTTCACAGAGGGCACAGTTAAGGTGGATACAATCCCCACCCTGCAGAGCCATTCACAGCTCTGAGAAACAACCTCCACATGCAGCAGCCCTGGCTGCCCCAGCAGAGTGTCCCACGGACACCAGAGTGACCCTCTGCTTCCAGGGGCCTTTTCCATCCTGGGGATGGACAGCAGGGCCAGCAGGGGCTGACAGCAGATGGCTCCCAGTGACACCATCCCCATCATCCCCAGAATTGCTCAGATTGCTGCTGGGCCCTCAAGCAGTGATGCTGTATCCCTGCAGACAGCAAACGCAATGAATTTGCCTTTCCTGGCCCTTTTCCCTCCCTGGCTGGGTTTTAATGTGCCCCAGGCCATTCTCAGGCCGTGCTGAGGGCAGGAGCTGCTTCAGTCGGTGCCTGTGCTGCTGCCAATGCCTCTGAGCCAATATAAAAGTCATTGTCCTCGTGTCCTTTTACATCTCACAGCCTGTGAATCTCCCCAGCTCTGCCCTGGAGAGCAGAATCCTCTTTGCCTCGGTGTTGTCAGTGCTGATTCACCTCGTTCTGCTGCAGGGGCTTTTGCCAGGGGCCTCTCCAGGGAGGGGTTTCCACTCTTGTTGCTGCAAACCACACCTGCAGCAGCTGGAGGATCACAGTCTGAGCTCAGAGGGAGGCCCACAGCAGCAGCAGCAGCAGAATGTATCTCAGCCCAGTTCCTATTGGCATCACCTGAAGGATTGAGCTTTGCTTAATTCTGCTGAAATCCCAGTGGTTTCCTACAGGCTGTGATGACATTTGGGCTCAGGTTGGATCCTGTGCTCCCAGCACACTTCACAGCCATCCAACCCTCCTGCTCCTGGGGCATTTTAACCCTCATGGTTAGAAAACAACAGCAGTGCTCTCCTCCCAGTGTGGGATTTTTCCAATGGGATCTGAGTGTGAAAGCAAAAGAAATGTTAATTATTAAATGATTTTTAATTTTAATTATCTTAATAAATTATCTAGCTATTTCAGTCCCATTCCTACTCCTTCTAATTCAGGCCCAGATGGGAAACAAGCAGTTCACGTTCAGCTGCAGCTGCTGGAGAATCCTCTGCAAGAGCAGGATTGGGTTTGGATGAGAAGAGGCTTTTGCATGCAAATGTTTGTGTTCCAGCAGACTCTGGAGCCCGGAGCTGGGCAGGCCCTCGGCACAAACAGAGCTGCTGGCAGCACATCCTGACAGGCTCACAGGTACCACTGAAATATGGTGAAATGGCTTCATTTGCTGCAGACAGCCCAGGATTTATTGATGGATTTATTTATTGCTCTGCCACTGTGCTGCTGGTGATCATTGCCTGTTCTCCTGCAAAGGGAGGGGAGTGGGGATGTGAAATAAACCTGGGAAGCAATAACGGTGATGTCCTTCCTCCAGAACTGTTCTGTCCTGGGCCAACAGGGGATAAAAGGGATCCCAGCTCACCTGCAGGTCACTGTGCTCAGTGTGCTCCTGTCAGCCCTGCCCAGGCTCTGCCATCCATCTGCACATGCAGAATAACAAAGCAGACCATTCCTGGAGCCCCGGGAAGACACTGCCTGCACTAGAGCAGTTGCTGTCACTGCTGTCACCAATTAACTCTTCCTGGCAGGCTCAGAGCTGGGAGAAAAATGACCCAGCCTCAAAAATGAAGTGTCTGCTCAGCTCTGAGATCCTGTGTGAGCCCCCAGCTCTGCCCTCAGGGACTGCACTCTGCAGGAATCCAAAAGCAAATGCTTCTTCCCCAGCAAAATGCAGAACCACTGCTCCTCTACCAGTATTTCTGTGAGTTCTGTACTAATTAGCAGTTCCTAATCTTTAGATTTCTCAGTGCTGTAACAATGTTTGGCTGTGATAACCTTTGCCTTGGATAACACAGCTTCAGATTGTTCTGTGCAGAACTCTGTGTTATCCATTGGCAAATTAGAGTTCTTGCAGCACTTTTTTTTTTTTAATTTTCAGGCTTTAAATTTTTTTTTTTTTAAAGCTATGGCTCCCAGTTTCAGACAAGGTCTGTCATCCCAACAAAGCTCTGGGTCTGAATTTCCTCATGTTCCCCCTCTCTGCTACTCCTGCCCCTTCCTGCAGGTGGAACTGGATTGTCCTGGATTGTGGTTTCACTCTGGATCTACACCTTTTCCAAAGGATGGATGTGGTGAGGAACTGGCACAGCTTGTCCCACTTGTGGTTTCCCCCTGGATCCTGCACCTCTCCCCAACACCTCACGGTGCAGGGTACCACCCTCATCCCTGCAGGAGCCAGAGCAGTCAGTGCTTCCTGCATTAACTGCAGGGCTTCCCTGGAAGGTTTTTGGAAGCCAAGGGTAACCTGAGGTTTTCTGTAACACCAAGAGGGACAAGGAAGGCAAATCTCTCCACAGGTTAAATTCTGTAAGAAGGAATTAATCATTTGGGAGTCTAATCTTTGCTTCCACCCAGAAAGAGAGAGGACAAAGGCAAGTTGCTGTGTGATGGGAATGAAGACCTTGGCAAGCACCAATTTTCCCCCTGCTGTTATCCTGGCCTGTAGAAGAGCCTCAGAAAAAGATCGAGAATTGGGAAAGAGTCATAGATATCAGAGCTCTCATTCCCAGTGCTTGAAAGGCCCCAGGGAGAAGTAATTGGAAAATACTTAAGATCATATTGTTATAAGGCAGCCACATTTTGCTTTAAATTTGTAGTGCAATAATCTCCTTTACTGATGGGAAGAAGCTTGGTGAATTTAAAAATTCCTGATGAAGAGCAGTTGGGAAGGGCTCTGTTCTCAGTGGAAATGGGGATGTGGCTGGAATATCGGTCTGGAATATCCCCGTGTTCTGCTGCAGGGTTCCAGCCTCCTGGAAAAACACTGCAGGTGCACAGGGTGCTGGAGGAGCTGGAAGGGATCCTGCAGGGACAAAGGGTGGGTGGGCAAGGAGGGGATGTGACCAAACAAACCCCACCGGGAGCAGCCTGTGAGTTTGTGCCAGTGCTGGAGGGAAGCTGGGATTTTCTGGCTGGGATGAAATCCCCTTGGTTGGCCCTGGTAATGGCACTGCAGTAAAGTTAATGTGGGCAATGACAAACCAACCCCACCGGGAGCACTCTGTGACAGCAAAACCCTCCCGCAGTGACCCCTGCGGTGACGAGGGATGGGAAGGTGTTTGAGGGTCTCTGTTTGCCGTGGGGCTGTGTCAGTGCCCAGCAGGGATCCTCTGGCTGTGGTGCCCAGAGGGCTCCAGGTGCTTGACACTGTTCTACACCACAGTGACACAGACTCTGACTTCAGAAGGCTGAAAATGACTCCTCTATTTTTGGGATGTGTCTCCCTTTTATACTATTCTACACAGACCAGTTTGATTGGTGACACAAAGACAAACCTCTTCACTCACATTGGTCAGAGCAGAGGGACATCAAGAAGTCCCTCCTAGGGAAAGGAATGAAAAGCAGAGTTACAGTTTACCAAAACATTTCTCCTGTTTACAGAAAATCCCCTGGGAAAGGAATTTCAGAAAACCAAAACATCTCAGGCATGAAACCAGGGCTACAGGTGATCCCTGTGTGGGGCAGGTTTGGGGTGTCCCGAGGCTCCTCCTGCCCCGTTCAGCTCCTGCCCCAGGACTCTGCAGCCCCGGGGTGGGATCCCAGCCTGCAGAGCTGCCCCAGGACTCTGCAGCCCCGGGGTGGGATCCCAGCCTGCAGAGCTGCCCCAGGACTCTGCAGAGCTGCCCTGGGGACTCTGCAGCCCTGGGGTGGGATCCCAGCCTGCAGAGCTGCCCTGGGGATGCTGCAGCCCCGAGGGGAGCAGGGCTGAGCAGAAATCCCTGCTCCCCTGGGGCAGCGCTGCCTCTCCCATCTCCTGAGCTCATTCTCGGCTTTGTTTCTCTCATTCCCTGATGCCACCTGCATATTTTATGGTGTTTCCTTACAAGGGCCTTAAATAATTCCTTACTCCTGCCTTTCTGTGGCGTTTTTGCTAAGTTAGCCTCTCCTGGTGTGTCGTGTTGTGTGCTTGGTCTCACAAGATTTCTCATGGAAGGCGACAGAAAATGTCTTTTTTTTTTTTCTTTTAGCATGTTATTTGATCTCAAACTCCCAGGAGATTGAGAGGAAGGAAAGGGGATAATTCTGTACCAGGAGCGTGTAGGCTGAGCACAGAAAGGTCATGATTTACACGATTTTTCATGTGAGAGGGAGGGCAAAAGCTGCTCCTACAGGAGGCTGTGATGTAGCTGTGAAGCTTGAGAGCCTCTGTGGTGCTCCTCACAGAGATTTTGTGTTCTGGTGTGAATTCTTGAAGCAAACTGATTCATTATCAAATCGGATGAATGATGACACTGCTCACACATGGTTTTTAAATGCTGGTGTCACGTGGCTTGGCAAACAACACCCATTTGTGACTGTTTCCACAGCAGCATGTGAATGTCAGAGCTGATATTGCTCCTTTTCCCGGGCTCTGTCTGCAGCCTGCTCACTGCCTCATTCCCACTGCTTGGTCATTAGTGAGCTGACACCCGAGGGGGAAGAGAGAAATCAAATGACAGTGTAGGTGATGTCTGACATTAGCCAAATGTCAGCCTTTCTGATGGAGGCATCAAAATTAATCTGAAAATGTTATACCATTTTAGTCATTTTCCTAAGAGATTGAAAATACGAGAGGCAGGCTGATGACATTTTGATTATAGTCTCAAATTGCAGAGACCTTGCAGAACACACCTTCTCCTCCCCTCTCACATAATTAAAACCTGCTGTCACCTTGATCTTTATTATATTTCCCCATGTCCTGGCAGGTCTCTCGAGTTCTGTGTGCTATTGATCCTTGTTGTCTGAGCAAATTCAACATGTCAATATTGCTCAGATGAGCAAATGCCTCTTGTGTTTTGTATTTAAGGGTAAAGATGGAGGGAAAACCCGTGGCAGAAGCAGCATGGTAAGAGTATCAAGTACCAGGTGCACAATTGATGCAAGAGAGGGAATTCGAGTCATGGCTCACGAAAAGCTTTAAGCCTTTGTGTTAGCTCCATGCAGGGTGATTCCAGAAGGGATCCCTGAAGCAAATTAACATCACTGAAGGCTTCAGCCACTGCATTGCATCTGTGAAGTGTGACTGACACCCCCAGCTCTGGCAAGGGACATTCTTGGAACGTTTTGTTATTGGATCCTCAACCAAAACCCCAATTAGCCGTACTGGTGCAGAGCTGAAATGTTACACAATACTGTCAGCCTGTGGATGAAAACTTATCCAAACATGCTGTGCGGGTTTGGGTCTTTTTTGAAACCTGCAGGGAATATTTTCCCATCTTCCCTCCTTTGCTTTGCACCTCCCATCCCATTTCCCCCAGTTTTCCTGGCAGTGTCACAGCTGAACTCCCCGGGGTGAGCTCCAGGGAGAGGAGCTGCCTCTTCCCTCCAGGGCAGCTGCTGTGTGGGTGCTGAGCTCACCCCATGTTCCTGGAGAGCTGAGCCCATGCCAGGACAGCCCTGCTGTGTCCCAGCCCTGCCTGGCTGCCCTGGGCAGGATCACAGGGAATTCTGTTTTCCAAGCAATTCTGCCTCACAGGGAATTCTGCCTCACAGGGAATTCTGCCTCATAGGGAATTCTGCCTCACAGGGAATTCTGCCTCATAGGGAATTCTCCCTGGTAGGGTTTGGTCCTGGCCAGCCCCAAAGGGACCCCAGGGCATCCTGGTGGGATGGATCTCTGTGGTCCAGGACAGCCCCTCTGCTCCAGGAGCTCTGGGAAATCCCTGCTGGGTTGTCAGGGCTGACCTGTGCCCATGGAAACTGGGATGGATGCACTGGGGGACTGTGAGGATGCAGAGCCTCTTCCCTGTGGAAGGACCAGAACTTTCCTGCAAACATTGTTCTAGTGCCTTTTGGGAATGGAATATATCCTAATTATTTGGGGCACAGAATTTCTGGCACCACAGATGGGGGGATTTCCATGCAGCTTGAGTTATAAAGATGAATAACTTGATGAAAATTAAGATGAAGTGCAGCTGGAGTGTCCAGGATGGGAAAGAGCTGCCCCAGGAGCTGGGTCTGTGCTGGGCTCCAGGCTGGGCCTGGCAGCTCCTCACTCACTGCCCATCCTCTCCTGAGACCTTCTGGGACCTGACATCAGCAGCACTTCTGGGGCTGGGTTCGGGTTTTTCCTTGGTGGTTTTTTTAAAAATTTTTTAAATTAATTTTTTTTTTTTTCTTCTCCTTTAAATGATTGCAGGGCATGAAAACCAAGTGTGTGTAATGTAGGAGTATTTTTACAATAGATTGATTGTTGGCTGCATGTCTGATTTTTGTCAGTAAATTCTGCTGCAAAGGGAAGCAAGGGAGACTGTCCCAAGAGGCTTTTCTGGACTGCCTCATCCTAAAGATTTGCACAGGGCTCCTGTCAATAGCTGTTACTTGCTGGTGATGCTCCTGACAAATGCCTTCTGAAAAGCAAGTGGTCTTTAATTCAGCTGTGCTCAAATTTGCATTCCCTTAATGCAAAACAGATGCTCTGATATCACCAGTGGCAAGGAGATAAGCTCAGTCCAGAGTTTTCTCAAGGAAATTAAAATGTTATGGAAGACAAATGCCCAGACAGGAAAAATCCCACAACAGCACTAAAGCAATCAGGGAAAAAATTATGTGGATATTTGGACTTTACATTTTAATGAGACTCTTTGGAACCCTTAAATCCATTTGCTCTTCCTTTTCTAGGCTTACAGAAGGGACAAGACAATGACTGTAAAAAGAAAATTTGGCATTAATATCAGTGAAGAAAAGGGTTATGTTCAGTATTAAATTCCTTCACTGATACCTTCAGCATATAGTGAATAAGTAGGAATAGATTTAAGAAACACTGTAAAATTAAACTTTATAAGATTACTTTTTTATGGAATATGCAGTAGCTGCCACATAGAATAAATGTATGTTTTTCATTATATTTTTATTATGCATTTAAAGCACATTAAGGAGCAAACAACCATCAAAGAAAAAGAAACTTATTAGATTTAGCAAGTAATCATATCAGTTTTATGTATGGTTATATTTTGTGAAAGAAGGGAAAGATGCATGTCAGGTGTCCTTTCAGGCTATTCACTGAGCCATTTTTCTTTGGGAGAACAATATTAATGGCTGTTTGGCTCTGTTCCTGCTGTATTGCATGAGCATTTTGTCTTTTTTATTACAGCTCCTTATAAGTGTGCCATTACAGCTGGAGCAACCAGTAGAGCATCTGGAAAAATGGATTGCTTTGATTTTGGTCTCTAAATGGGCCTTGGTTTGTGTGTGAGCTCCTGGACTGTTTAAACATTTAGGGAAACGTTTGTGGGTGTGTGTGCGGTGTTGAGATCTGCTGCACGTTGTTCTCCAGAGCTGAAATCTGTGCTGTGCTGGGAGGAATCTGCTGATAAACCCTGTCCTGGAATGTTTGGTGATCCAAGGTTTTATCTTTCTGTTTCTCTTTGGTGGATACTGTCATTTGTCATCGGCTCCTCCTCAGTATGAGCTGTGATTCCTCAGCCCTTGGTCACCCCCAGAGCAACCTGCACTGATCTGTCTCCTCCCTGAGCTGGTTCTGCCCCAGCTCAGCAGCCCCAGGACCCTCCCGTGCCTTGCTGGGGTTCTGGGGCTTTGGGAGCCCAGGTTTTCTCCAGGGTGTGTTTGCTGGTCAGCCCCAGCTCCCTCAGCCTGTCTGGGCAGGGAGGGGCTCCAGAGCCCTCAGCAGCTTCACAGCAAAACATCCTGAGCAGGTTTGTGCTGGAGGTTTGGGCACGACGGGGATGGAGCAAGACATTCCTTGAGCTTTAATTGTGGCATCAGCCTCATAGCAGGGTTTGAGACAACTGAGGGATGGCCACAGCCCACGCCTGCCAGCAGCAGCCAAAGATCTCTTTGTTACAGGGCATTTAAAAAACTTAGAGCAATAAAACCACAATAGCACATTGCTAAAGCTCATAGACAATTGTTCTACCAATCACTGGCAGCACACAGACACCTGCTTCAAACAGTGCCTGCTTGGATGCTCTCTATTAACAATACACAATATCCATTATTAACCTTAAAACTCTCTACTGTCTTGCTAAACATATTTTCCTGCAGTCTTAAAGTCTATCCCAGCCAAAGCTAAGACTCAGACTTAGTGAAACTCATTGTTTCCTTGCTTGCTGTACTATTGTACCTTTTCCTACTTTCGAGCTTTGCAGTTGCAGCTGATTCTAAATTCTTCAGCTTTCTGTCTCTGGGGCCTGCTGTCACATCTTTCTGAAAGCCTTCTCACCTTCTCACCTTCAGGAGTTCCCCCACAGCTTCCCTGGGGGCCCTGGCTCCAGGGGTCTCCCCTGCCTGCCCTGGCTGGGGCTGGCCCTGTGCTCACACAGCCTGGCAGGGGTGGCTGTGCTGCCCTGGGGACACAGGTGACCTGCCCAGGGTCCCCCAGGCTGCCCCAGCACCTCTCAGGGCTGTTTGGGCACTGCACTGTGTGAGCTTGTGCCAGTGCTGGAGGGACTCTGGGATTTTCTGGCTGGGATGAAATCCCCTCGGTTCACCCTGGTAATGCCACTGCAGTAAAGTTAATGTGGGTAATGAATGGGCACTTGAGCAGAGCTGCTGAGAGCCAAAAGGGCACTGCTTGTTTTCATGCTGAATCACCACAGTAAATTTAGCAATGAGACTTGACATTCTCTGCCTAATAAGAGCAATTTTTATGCTCAAATTGTGGCTCTCTTTATATAAAAGGAAAATAACATTAAGCAGTACTGTATAGCTTTAGCATGTCACAGTTTCTATAAATGTCAAAGTACTTATTCATTTAGTTGACAAATGTCACTTCAGAAGCAAATTATTTTTCTTAGTGGCAACCTGATTTATGTGTGTAACACAGTCCATTTTTCGAAAAAGTGGATTTCTTTTCAAGAACTATTAATTAATTTAAGATTCATTTCAGTGAGTAATTTGAAGATTTCTTATTTTCATAACACTTATTAGAGCAACACCTCTGAATTATATTTTTTTGTGGAAGAACCTTACACACAACTTTTTGGTGGTGTGTGTTCTGGCCCCCTGCACACTTTGTGTGGCATTTCATGTGGAATTTAACAAATTCATTAGCACTAAAGCATCTGCAGCACTGGAGCAGTGAGTCATGAGCCCTTTCAAAACTTGAAGGATGGCCCCAAAAGCTATAAGGAAAAAAGAGTAAAAAAATGTTAATGGGTACAGAACTTCTTCCTAAAGCACCAGTAAGGGGTTTTACTTTTGTATTTGCTGTTCGATAAAAGTACCATCCAAATGCTGCTTCTCCAGCAGGGTAAGGAATGTGTGCCTGCTGCAGCCACTTTTGGAATTCCAGAGTCTTCTTTTACTGAAGATTCAGCTGATTTTTTTCCTGACACAGGTGAGGTTTGAGACAGTGAAATTTCATATGGTTTTGGACTGATGAAAAAGTGGAAGTGCTTTTTTCTGGATTCTCTGTGGTTCATGTCGAATAACAAAGGCTTGTGTTTTATTTCCAAGTCAATGTCATCCTGCCATAGACACTGTTTATTTAAGCATCATTTCACCCCAAATTCAGCCCTTCTTTGGGAGGTCTCAGCCATCAACAGAGGCAGAAATTGTGATCCAGGTTTATATAAATAATAGCTTTATTTATATAAATATATAAATTTTCTGGGGTTTATTTTCTGTCCCAGAGGGGGGATAGTGCAGGTGTGTGCCTTTGTAGAAATACTAAAAGATTTAGTGAGTAATGGCTTTAAAATTTAATCTGTGCAGTCTGCTTCCTGAAAATGAACTTCCTGCTGGGGTGGCAAGGCCCCTGTGTGCTGCCCCTCCAGGGAGGAGCTGCTGCTGTGTGGGATGTTCTGGGGTGGAGGTGACAGTGGCACCTGGCCCTGGCAGTGGCAGCCTGGGCTGGGGCCTGCCCAGTGTGGGCAGGTTGTTTCTCTTTTCTTTGGCTTGGCATCCCTGTCATTATTTTCCCATACTAAGCATCTGTATATTTAAATATAATTTTCTTTAATAATTTAAATTAATGTTCAGGCAATTACCAGGCTCTTCATGTACTTAGGGTACATATGTAATTGTGTCATTTGGACAGTTAATTGCACTGTTTAATGATGTTACATCAATTTCCTTATTAAGCATAATGAATCAAATGCAATGCCATGCACATGGGGTTTTGAAGGAGCAGTTTCTCACGTGGTGGCTTTCACAGCAGGAGGAAACCTGACAGAAAATGTTTGAGCTGTGCTGCAAGGTGCCTTCACACTGGCTGTGGTCAAAGGTGTAAACTGAGCTTTGAAAGAGAAGAGTAATAGTCTTCCCAGGGTTTTGGGGTTCAACATCCATTTTAAACCTCATTTATTTAAATTTAGACCAAAGCAGAGAGTGGCAGGTCCTGCAGGGGAGCTCCTGCCAGCAGTCCCTGCTCCCTGTCCTGGCAGCTGCTGCTGTGGAACACGGCTGTGCCCAGGGAAACTGGATTTTGGGGCAGTGACAGATTCCACAGATGTGTCCCGGGGTGGTGACAAATGCCACCCCAGGGACACTCCTGGGCTGGGGGTGTGAGGAGCCCCAGGGCTCAGCCAGGGGCTGTTTGGGGCTGTGGCACAAGGTGTGGCAGCCTTTGGATGAGCAGGGGATGGCTCTGCTCCCCAAGCTGTGCTGGGCAATATCTCAGCAATTTAAAGACTCCCAAGTGTGTGAGGAAGGAGAAGAAAGACAAGAGACTGAGAGCTGGGAGCTGAAACACTGCACAGGAACCAGGGGAGGCTGAGACACCCAGGGGAGAGTGATCAGCAATGGTAAAAACAACAGGAAACCGAGGGGGAGAAGCTGCAGGGGTCAGGCACAGAAACTTCAAGGAAAGGAATGTTTCTGTGTTGTTCCTTAAGTTTATTAGCAGTAACATTTCCAAAAGGTTAAGCTGGATTGTCGGAATGAAGACTAACAGTGTTTGTGGCAGACTTGAAAAGTGAACTGCCCTGATGAAGGATTTGTGCCCCATTTTCCCTGGTTTGCTGCTTTTACATTGATGAAGCATCATTGTAACACTTACTGATGCCAAAATACTCAATGATTCTGACATACCTGGTGAGACTTTCCTTTCTTGGTGTGATGCTAGTGTTAGTGTTTCCCCAAATCCTTCCCAGAAAGAATTTTTGCTCCATTATGGCAGGTTAGGGATGCACATAAAAGTGGTGTGACACCTGCTTGGGGACCCTCAGGGCCACACTGGGGACCCTCTGGGCCATGTTGGAGACCATCAGGGCCACACTGGGGACCATGAGGGCCCTGCAAGACAGCCCCTGTTGCTGCTGAACCCAGGGTGGAACTGGGGCTGGAACTTTCCCAAGCCTTTGGCTGTGCCCCAGGGAGGGGAAGGGGTTTGTCCTGACCTTGGTGGGCAAAGGGCCCTTTTTGCTCAGTGAGAACATTTATTTTTTGTGGTTCTAAAGCTTATTTAGAATCACAGACTGCTTTGTGTTGGAGGGGACCTTGTAAATCATCCCCTCAGGCTTGTATGGGTGGAAGACATTGATCAAACTCATTCTCCTCGGGATGCTATTTTAAACTCTCCTTTCTAAAGCTGAGTCAAAGGTTTCATTTTCAGTAATTCACTCATTCCCACGAGCCTGGGGGTGTTATTTGGTGCCTGCAGCTCCTGGCAGGGGAGTGCCTGGCTGCTCTGCAGGGTGGGAGCAGTGTTTGCTCAGAGCCAGGCTGCCATTCAGGGGCTGGGGGGCAGTGGGAGGAATCCAGCACGTCAGCAGGATGAATAATGCACTGGCACAGTGATCTCACTCTCTCCGGGCACTCGGAATCCCAGAATGAACCATATGTGCCCAAAATCCCCCCGTGGGGGAGAGGGCTGCTCCAGGCTGTGCTGAGCAGTGCCCTGCCTGCTCTGGGGTGGCACCTCCAGCCACGGGGACACTTCAAGGGTTGGCACTTCTTTGGGTTTGGCTTGACAGAGCGTGTCTGGAGTTGTCACTGTGTGAGAGCTGGGAAAGAGTCTCCCCTCCAGCAATCACTGTGAATTAATGTGTGAGGGGGGTTATAGAATGTGTGCTGTGATTAGGGTGATGCAGCTAATCCTGTCAGCTATTGCTAAGCTTTTGTTCCAGACCTGTTGGGTGATTAAACCAGCCCATTCTCTGGGTTTTTGGGCAGGAAAACCTCGAAATTATTCATCTAAAGATTGAATCTACACACACCCCCATGCACCTGGGTCCATGTGCACAGAATATCGAGGGATTTTGGTGCTGTTTTATCATGTCTGATGAGGGCAACAAAGCAGAAGGAAGAGGGAGCATTTGGTGTTGCTTTTAGAAGCCAAAATATGAATGAATTTTCTTCTACCTTAAGATCAGTGTGCAAAACAGTTACCAGAGACTTCCACACAGTATTACAGACACAAACAGATTTGACAGGGTTTTCTTTTCCCCGTGGAATTTCTAGTAAATAGAGATAAATTATCTCATCTGTTCTCTGTTTATTAGCTGGGACTGTATCAAATTAAGTGCCTCCAGTGTTGCTGTGAGATGGAGAAATAATCACTACCCTCTGTTTAATCATTTCTCTGCCAACAGGAGCTCACAGGCACTGGGACTCGAGGAATTTGCTGGCCCTGTCTGGCCACGTGTGTGTGCATGTGCAGAGGGGCTGCTGACAGGGAATGCCTTGGAAATACCTGCCAGAATTCCCTTGTTTCTTTTATTCCTTCTCCTGGTACTTCTTGTCTCCCACCTACAGCTTTGATACCACCTCATTGTGGCCAGACAAACTTGCTACAACACAATCATTAATGACCAGGTGGATGTTTTGTGTGCAGAAAACCCTTTTCTGAAACAAAAGATGGGTTTTTGTGTGAGTGAAGCTTTGGAGCTGTGGCACAGGCTGGAGTGCAGCTCAGGAGACTGACTGGGCCCCATTCAGGCAGAAAAAAACAATTTAAGGTTACCCCACTTTGCTTGGGGTCACATCCCCTGGGGCTTTGAGGGTGCTGGAGACCACAGGGCTCAGGAAACCCTGATGTGAAAGCAGCATTTGTTGCTAGAAATGTCACCTAGAGGATGAAATAACTCCCCAGGACAGGTTAGGAATGCACTGCAGTCTGGTCTACTGTCTTCAGGTGAAACAGCCTCCCCTGCTGTTGCTGCTGAGTGTAAAAGCTGAACACTTTTGAATGAGTTGTTCCAGAAAAGGGATGGAACAGGAGAGTCCATGTTCTCAGCCTGGATGTTCATTTTTGTCTTGCCTACAACCACTGTAATCCTGGAGTAACAGAGGATCCAAGCAGTGCTTTGGTTGTATGGATGTGGCAGATTGATTTGGTTTGAGTGAACTGTAATTCTTTGCTCAAACCCCTCCAAACCACCTTTATTACCTTTCCCACTCCACCTCTTTGAAGGCTGCATTAGCATTTAAAAAATGGCTTTTCACTGTAGGCTTTCCTCTCCTGATCAGCCCTTGCCTGGGAGGGCTCTGGGGCACATTTGTTATTGCTCACAAACATCTGTTTTGTCGGACTTTAATGACATTTCAGCAGCTCTCGGGGCACTGCCAGAGCAGGGCAGGAACTTGGGAACATCTGTGGGGTGATGACAGCCCTTCACACACAGAAGTGCTTTTTCCTCTCAAGAGGATGGAGAGCAGGATCTGTGCTTCCATCACCTCACACTCCTGGAGCACAAAGCCCCTGAGAGCTGCACTTGTGAGAGGTTAAAAGGAGCATCTGTGCCTTATTGCAGGCAGAGCTCTGTGCCTTGCAGAGCTCGTGGTGTGGCAGCAGTGTCACCCTCAGCCACGTGAGCCTCATCCCTGTATGCCCTGGGGTTCACTGCCAGCCTCCCCAGGAGTTATCCAGGGCTGAGGGGTGCAAATCCCACCCTGGTGAGGTTTTTGTGCTGCCTCAAATAACGGGGCTGCTCCAGCTGCAGAGGGCTCTGCCTGTGCCCTTCCCCTTTCCTGACTTTTTGGGAGTTCCCTCAGAAGTGCAGGCCAGGCTTCAAGCACTGCTGACTTCTCAGTGAGGAGATTTTTGTGTGGTGGGGTTTTTCCTTTTCTTTTTGTTTGGTTTATTTAGAATCCCAGACTGCTTTGGGTTGGAATTAAATCCCACCCAGAGCCACCCCTGCCGTGGCAGGGACACCTCCCAACCTTCCCCAATGTCCAACCTGGCCCTGGGCACTGCCAGGGATCCAGGGGCAGCCACAGCTGCTCTGGGCACCCTGTGCCAGGGCTTTCACCCTCCCAAGGAACAGTTTCTTCCCCATATCTGTTTGGTGATTTGTTTTTTCCTCCCCCAATCACTTTGTTCTCTCTGTGTGAACCAGCCTTGTCACAGCAAATGGAGTGTCCTGGCAGCTTGATCATCCTCATTGTGCTAATTATATCTCCTTTCTGGAACATCTTTCCCTACCTTCCACAAGCCATATGTGTTCAGCAGCTCAGCCTGGCAGCAGTTTTTGAGTCAACAAATGGAGTTCTTTGCAGTGTGGGACTCTGGCAGTGAATTTCTTGGGTATTGCAGTGATGATAATGGGAGTTTGCTGCTCAGTCCCTTCTAGAAACAAGAGAAACCAAATTCTTTGTGGAATCAGGGGTCTAGATGAAACCTGATGGTTTAGGGGGAGGTCCCATTCAAGAAGGTGGCAGCACTGAAATGGTTGGCTAGATGATCATAATATCTGGGTTTTTTCTGTGATTCGCTGCAGAGCTCCAGAAAGAGGAGAGTTTAAATGAGGCAGAGGCTGTGGTGTGGCAGCCCAGGGAGGGAACACACACAGTTACACACTCATTAATCCCCAGGGTTCCTGCTGCCTTGAAAGGCTCAGGGAGTTGATATTGCCAGTAAAACACAGCCTGGTCCTCTGCAGTTTACAACTGCTATTAAATATTGCACATGCAGCATTTAAATCAGCCTCTCATTGTTTCCCGTGTTTGGGTGCAGATTTGTGGGCAGTAGGGGTGGTAATTAAATATTTGTTCTGTGCCCTGGGAAGAGAACAGAACAAAAGCATCTGCTGCAAGAGGGAGGTTTATATCAGCTAATAACAAAACCTGTAAGTGGGAGGAGAGTTGTATACTGCAATAAATAGTCACTGGAGTTTGTAGGATCCCTATGCCTCCCTCTCCACAGGTTTTTTTGGGGAGAGAACACGTTGTGCTGGCACACCTTTACTGCTGATTCTGCTTTGTGTCAGTGGGATGGATGGGAAAATATTTTAGACTATTTTTTAATGATCCTAGGACAATTTTGTGCATATAAGGCCACCAGAAATTCTTGTAGGCAGTGACAGTGTTTGGGTTTTTAATCCTGATCACAGTTAATAAAGATCCAGAGTGATCCTTGTACATGTGCTCTGTTTCAATAAAATGTTCTTGTGGCTTGACTTGTTTTACTTGAATCCATTCGATATTTGTGTTGTTACTGATATTGGATTTCTTTGTCCGTATGTTTTGTCAGCTACAGAAATGTGATTTAGAAATCCAATAACACTAATGTGCTGCAGAAATATGGCTTTATTCAGTGACCAGGAGTAACCCACCAGAAGTATTGCTTTAGTTTTAAAGCTGACCTTTGCTGTTGTTCAGCAGAAAATCCACAATTGCAAAAGGAAATGGACCTTTTCTTTTGTGGGCAGGATAAATTCCTTCAGGCTAGAAAAGACTGGGGGCCTGGGCTGCTTTCCCTCTGCTAATCCAACAGGAACAAGGACATTTTTTGATTAATAACATGACAGTGCCAACACGAGTCAAAACTGCCACAGAACCATGGAATGGTTTTGGTTGGAGGAGACTCCAGAGCCCAACCAGGGACACCTGGGCAGGGACATTCCCCCACCCCAGGGTGCTCCAAGCCCCGTCCATCCTGGCCTTGGGCACTTCCAGGGATCCAGGGACACCTGGGGGAGTTTTCTCCCAGCAACTTTTCCTCAACTGTGGACAGCAATTAATGCTGGCCCTTGACACCACGGGTTTTTCCTGCCAGTGCTTTCATTCTGAACTGGTTATTCTGGGATTCAGTGCACAGGTTTGTGCTGTTGTGGAAAATTGTAAATGCTTCTGATGAAATTTGTGAGGAAAAAATATGGATCCCTTTCTAAGAGTTTTATAAGAAGAGATGTGCCTCTATTCTCTGCTCTGAAAAAGGTCTTTCAAATCAGGTATAGCTTTATAACCACTGGGCAACTTCTTGAAATCATCCTATAAAGTTTAATAAAAACCCAACACGTCAAGGAATTTATGCAAAAGGATGCAAAGTACTCTAAAAGAGAGCTTCCCTTTTTCTGCTAAATCCAGTATTGAGAACTTCCAAGTTCTCTATAAAAATGTGCTGATGTTCTTTTATAAATATCATGTACCACTTTATAAATATTTTATGAAAAATATTAATACTTTGCTTCAGAGAAAAGCTTTTGAGGCTTTTAGGCACATCAGAATTGCTTTTTCCAGTCCTCCTACACTGCATCATTTTCCCCACTGGTTTTGTCCTTATGCAGAATGCTCCTGAGGAAACAGAGGTGTCTTAAAACCTCTCAATGAAATCAGCTGAAGCTGAGAGCAGCATCAGAATTGTTAAGGTTGGAAAAGACCTTCAGTGTCACCAGATCCAACCATCAACCACCACCATGCTCACCATCAAACTGTCCCCAGTGCCACAGGCAGAGGATTTTAATGCTCCCAGGGATGGAGGCTCCTCCTCTGCCCTGAGCCCCCTCCAGAGCTGCCATCAGGAGCTGTAAAGAATAACTCTGAATCTCTTTTTTTCCTCTGCAAGGCTGGAAAGCACTGCTGGCCTGTGCCATGTCCCCAGTTAATTGCTGCAGCAGCGTGGCCTCGGGGGGATGAGCTGCTCTGGCAGGTGCTTGTGCTCTCTATTTATTGCTGTGTTTGGAACACACTGGCTGGGCCCTTTGATTGCTGCCTGTTGATGGGAAGTAAAAGGTCTGTGGTCTCAGAAGTGGCTGTGCTGGTTGGCTCCAGGCACTGAACTGTCAGGCAGTGATGAGCAATAAAGGCTGAGAAAGTTTACATTGCTCTGCAAAGCCCTGGAGTATTAATGACAGGCAGAGCTTTCTGCAGCAGTGTTCCCTGTGATGGTGATCACCACACGAGGAGGGAGAGCACTGATTCCTGCACTGATTGCCCTGAGTCACTGAGGCAGTCTGTGCCCCCGGACAGGAGTGTGTCTGTGGGCTGGTGGCACTGCTCTCCACCATCCAGCAGACGAGGTTTGCTCTCCCTCCATCAGTGTGGGCCAGGGGCAGAGGTGCTGGGCACAACCAGCACGTCCCAGTGCTCAGGAGCCAGGGCTGGGCACCTTCAGGGGGCTGGGATTGCTGGGGCTGGGCACTCCCTGTGTGTGATTCCTCCCTCCCCCATCATCCTCCCCAGAGCTGTGCTTCATGGTTCTTCTCCTTTGGGTGCCTTGCACTGCCTAATGTTTATCTTGAGGGGTTTTTGCCTTTTTTTTTTCCTCTTGGATGAATGATTGAAGGAAGGAGTGAGTGTGTGATCCCAGAGCCCCTGTGCAGGAGCCTGTGCAGGCACAGCCCTGAGCTGGGGTTAGGTGTCTAACTCTGAGCAATGGGAAGGAAATCAGCTCTCCCATGGAGGATTTATCCTGTGCTGTCATTTCCCCCTCCCTGTGTGTCCCTACTCCTGTTTGATTTCAATTTCCCCATTATCTGCTCCCCTGTACATTTCTGCTTGCTGTGAGCTCTGTGTGCTCTAAACATCCTTCAGGGTCACGTATTCCTCTCCTCAGCTGGATGCTGGAAAATTTCCTCCTCTCCAAGCTCAGCTCACCGTGTGACAGGGCTGTGGGCTCGCCCCGAGCAGGGTGGGGGACCAGCAGGGGCTGCAGCAGGTCCCTGGGCTGCAGGGACAGCACACAGCCATCGCCTGCAGAGGAGAACAGACCTGCCTGGAGACGGGCGGTGTATTCAAACTGCCGTGTCAACAGCTCTGTGTCACACACCGATTGCCGGGGGAAAACAACGGCAGCTCCTTTGGCTGCTCGTGTTCTGCTGCGGTTCTCCCTGAGCTCTGTGGGCAGCAGCAGGAATGCTCCAAATGGCACATTGCTCTGAGTGTGTGTGTGCACATCTGTACCTGCTCAAGCTTAATATTTTCTTAAGAGCTTGGCCTTTTTTTGTTGCAAAATTTGGCAATGTAACCTTGAAATGGATTTTTTAAATGAATAAACTGAGTTTACTTCACTGGGAGTCCCTGGTGCACAGCCCCACTGGACATGGTGCTGTCTGCTCTTTCTTTGACCCCTTGCCCTTTTCCCCTTCCCACACTTCCTTCCCACCCCAAAAGGCATAGCCCAACCACCCCTCCTTCACTGGAGAGTTTCTCATCTCCCAGGCTGCTGCTCTGCAGGAGAACTTGTTCCTGACACGTTCCTGCTGCTCATAATGAGCTTTCACTCACGGGGCTGATCAATAGCAGAGCCCAGCAGGTCTGTCTCCAGTGCTTGTTTTCTCTATCTTGAATCTGCCAAGAGAGATTAGACCATTGCCAAGGTCACTCAATAGGCTGTGAGTGAAGGGAAAGATATCTGGCTGACTTTTTTAGGACAGACTGCAAAAAGGCAGGAGTGGAGCTAGGACTGGGTGTACAATGACAGATTAAATCTGCATCAAGGTCACGGAGGGGCTGCTGGAGTGAACTCTGGACACAAGATACACATCCCCTGCCAGGGGCAGGTTGTTCTGTGCCTGCTGAGGCAAAGTGCTTTGGCAGGGCTTGTATGGGAGGGACAAACCAGAGACTGAGGGAGAGGGCACCCTGGGTGCTGAAATCAAGGAGGAGTGTGCTGGTTTTTGTGGTGGCAGAGGTGGAGCTGTGGCAGCCAGGGCACTGAGAGCAGCCCTGTGCTGGTGGCACCCTCCTGCATCACACACCATGAGGTGCTCCAGAGCTGGGAACTGGGCTCTTGTGTAGCTGCTCCTCAGAAATGAAGAAATATTATAAAAAAGCATGAGTCACTGGAAGGTTTTTTTGTATTGCCAATGAGTGAAATGACAGAGGGAAGGTTCTAGGAAGAGGCAATATATTTTATGGCTCTGACTGCTGGAAGAGGGACAGCAGTCTTCATGGCTTGTGTCTGAGAGCTTGTCCCACTTGTTTTCCCCCCAGGTTCCAGCAGTTGATCTAATAAAACACACTGTCTGTATAAATCTTCCAGCCTCAGATCATCATGTCTGCCTCAGAACAGCTAATAAAACAGCAGACAGACTTCCCTGATTTTGTTACCTCATTTAATCGCTCGTCGTGGCCACTCCACACAGAGAAGTGCTGTCCTTAGACTGCAGTGCCTGTGGGTGTTCAGGAGTCTGCCACACAAAACCCTGAGGTGTGGCTTTACCTGGCTTTGCTAACTGCTTCCATAATAACAAAACAAATTAAAAATCCTCTCCACTCTCTTTTCATTCAAATTCCTCTCGAGTTTGAAGCCATTTGATCTGTAGGAGATAAAACCCCCTTTGCTCTGCAGGGGGAGGAGATGTAGTGGTGTCCAAGCTATAATTCTGCTTTTATACTTGCTAGTTTGGTAGTTTGGTTTAATTTCAGTCTGGTTATTCCTCAGCTTTTAAGTAGCAGTGTGCAGTTAATTGCTGTCTTGGCCTGGAACCAAAGCAGACAAGACAAGTCTGATGGAAGGAAGGAAGGAAGGGGAGCTGTGGAGGTTTTTGTGAGGCATTTGGAGATAACGAGATCCTTTTGATCCCCCGTGGCCACGGGGGTGAGGCCACAGTGTCAGCGATGGAAAGGGATGAAGGAAGCTGTGTTAATTACTTGAACTGTAAGAGAGAATCTCGTGTCATTATCTGTGACAGAAACCCCAGCAGGTAATTTCCAACTGCCACAACTTCCACTCTGAATTGTTCTGTGTGACCTAAACCCTTCAAAGCCTGCAAGATTTAAACCATTTGAGCAGCCTGGCTCCACAGTGCCCAAAGTGTTGGCTGGAGCAAGGCAAGCAGGAGAGGCTCTGGCTGTCAGTGTGTCTGTGCTGACCCTACAGCTTCATCTGGGCTTTAATTCAGTTCTAAAGGTGCTGGCTGTGGGCTGGGGGTAAAGCTGCAGCCCCGATGGGAAAGGCTCAGTGGGGCTGAGCTTGTCCTGGAGCTCCTCTTGGCTCTGAGACCCGTGGTGCTCTCCCTCCTGGAGCTGCCAAGGGCTTCAATGTCCCCGTGTGCCCCAGGCTGGTGCCTGGGGCCCGGCTGTCCCACGGTGTCCCCAAGGTGTCCCCAGGGTGTCTCCAGAGTGTCCCCAGGGTGTCCTCAGGGTGTCCCAGCATGTCCCCAAAGTGTCCCCAGGGTGTCCCCAGGGTGTCCCCAGGGTGTCCCCAGTGTGTCTCCAGAATGTCCCCAGTGTGTCCCAGCATGT
>JBBMKD010000027.1:693683-704365 GCA_037834095.1 Argya squamiceps
GGTTGGGCTTGGGGTCGGCTCTGGGCTGGGCTGAGGGCTGAGCTGGGCTCTGGGTCATCTCTTGGATGAGCTGAGGGCAGCTCCTGCTGTCTCTCCTTCCTCCCTGCCCTCGAGCCCCAAGCTCCTGGCTTTGCCCATGAGCCCTATTTTGAAATACAATTGCCACCAGGATCACCTGCCAGTCCCTCACTTAGGGAAGAACCTGGGCCAGGTTCCCTGGGACAGGGAATTATCAGTGTTTGCTCGCACTGATTGCTCCCATCCAGTGCGTTTGATAACACTGAACAGCACAGCCAAGAGCAAGTGAAGCTGTTATAAAATGTCCTTCTATTGAAAGGGGAGCTGCACAGTGCTGGGAGAAGGCCGGGCTGGTGAGGATTGCTGTGCCCTGCCTAGGTCACTGCCCACTCCCATCCTGCTGTGCCCACTCAGTCACCCCTGCCTGTGCTGGGGGAGTGGAACAAACAGTTATGGTTCTGCTCATGGAAAGTTTCTCACAGTGATCAGGTGCTGGTGCTGCCTGCCCTACGTTACCCTGGGTCTCTGCTGGAGCAGGAAAAGCAGCAGTGGTTAAAGGCAGGTGTACACTCAGGGGAGGGTGTGCAGGTGAGGGCAGTGCAGCGACCCAGCCCCTCAGAAGGGATGGAGACAAGGAGCTCACACAACGAGGAAAGGCTGATTTCTGTTATCTTGGCAGATAAAGCCCCAGATCCTCTGCAATTTGTTACTTACAGTTCAGCCCTGTGAAATCAATTAGTGAGATGCAATTTAATTAAGGCAGGTTAATGCTTGATCTAAGGCACTAAAGCCATAAGACGTAATTTCAGTTTACTGATCACTGTAATGCTAATGGCCATTTGACTTCTGCTGGGGCAAATTGGGGCCATCCATCCTGGTGCCAAGTGCCTGGGGGATTTCCCCATCCCAGAGCACCCAGAGCAGCCCTGGGGCTGGGGGGAGCCTTGGCACCACTCACAGAGAGACTTTTTCTTGTCTATTCTGTTTGGTGAGCTCTGGGGCTGCTCCCCACAGACCTGCCCTGGGGCACAATGCACCTTTTTACACGTTTTCCATGATTTTAAACAACGTTTTTTCTGCCCCGTGCTGCCCCCACTGTGCCACTGACCTGTGTGAGGAGTTTTGGCCTCAGTTGTTCTGCAAAGACTCCAGCTCTGCCGGCAGCTGTGCCTCTGACAGTGCTGCCAGTGGACGGCCCTGCTGGCTGAGCAGGAGCCTGGGAAGTTCTTGGCTTCCAGTTCATTCTCATTCCGTCCATGACAGTGGTTATTCATCCCAACATAAGGCTAATGAAATGCCCCCAAGGTAGAAAGAGAACAGATCTCAGGTTTGGGAAGGATTTGCCTGCTCTGTGCCCAGTGCAGCCACTTTCCATCAGCAGCACAGTCCTCACAGAACTCCTGCTGGGAGTTCCTGCAGGACTGGGAGAGCCACGTGTAAAACCTGGGCTTGTTTTCACTCCCAGGGGAGCCTTGTGGGGTGTCAGGGCTCTGTGATTGGTGCTGAATAACGATCTTAGGGCCTCAGATTAGAAATCCATCATTTTGAAGGGTAGCAGTTAGGTGTGTGTTTGAGTTTTTCAGTTAAAAATCCAGCTCTGCCCTGCACTGGGCCACAGGGGTCAGGCTCAGAGCCTCGCTGAGGGAACCATGTCAGCACCACCCTTCACCAACCCCAGGGCAACAGTTTGTCTTCTCAGAGCCAACAGAACCATCCTTTATTCACTTTACTGCAGCCCTCGCTGTGTCTGGGATGTCTGTGTGAGTGGGGCCTTGGATCTCTCCCTCCCTTCAGAAAGTTTTTATACCGTAATTTCCAGACTGGTGTTTGTAATTAGTCCATAAAAGAAGGTAATATGTGAAAAGTGTTCAACTGCTCTTGCCAGGAGAGAAAATATATATTGTAATGCATTCAGAAAGCATTCCAAGGGTAGAGGATCAAGTTGTATTTGATTTTCTCATTCTCTATAATAATCATTTTTGTTGTCTTGCAAAGCTCCAGCTTTGAAGTGCGACACATAAAGATTCTGCAATACCAGCAACTGTTTCTCTTTAGCTATTTTCCAAGTGATTTGATTTTCTCAATAGCATTAACTATATGGAGGTCTAACAAGTTGTAATTAATGTATTCAGCCATTTTCTTTTGTGGCAGGCTGGAATGTGAGTGACAGCATGAAGGGAAGCAGCAGAATAGAACTGGATGCTTGAGAAGATTATCATAACATAAAAACTGACAACTCTCTGGCTCTTGAATAACACATTGTGTTGGTGAAAAGGGAGGAAAAAGCTATTTCACAAAAAAGCCCAATGGGGCTTAGAAATTTTTTGAGGAGGGGACAGATTTTCAAAAGCCTTTTTTAGTGTTGACCAGATCTGAATCCTGAAGTCCACAAACAGTTCCTCCCCTGCTGAGGTGTGTGTGCAGTGGGGTTTGTGAGCACAGCGTGGGGTGGGCTCTGCTGGATCCTCTGTGGGTGCCCGGGGCTGCAGGAGCTGCTGGAGCCAGCAGAGAAGGGGAGAGGGGGCAGGAAAGGGGAGAGGGGGCAGAAAAAGGGGCAGGAAAGGGGAGAGAGGGCAGGGAAGGAAAAGGGGAGAGGGGGCAGGAAAGCAGCTCCAGATCGTGGGTGGGCACTGCAGAACAGGCTCTCCACTCATCTCTCAGCATCTCAGACTATCCTGAGCTGGGAGGGACACACGAGTGTCACCAACTCCTGCACAGGACCACCCCAAGGGTCCCACCACCTACCTGAGAGTTTGTCCAGAGCTGAGTTTGCCCTGCTCAGCTCATCCCTGGGGCTGGTTTGCATTTTGAGGCTGGGATTGCTGCTGGGGAAGGTGCCCACGGTGATTAAGGAGCAGGGCTGGCAGCCTTCCCTCCCCTGCTGCCATCCATCCACCACAAGGTCATCTCTGCCCTGGCCCCTTCATGTTTATTTCTGAGCCAATAAAATTCCCATTTGCTCTGGTACATTTTGTAATCCACAGCTTTCAGCCCGGGGATTGATTATCTGTATTCCTAGATAAAATCAAAGTGCAGGACTTTAAACAGATTTCCACTCAATTATTTCCCCCAGACAGTTTAAACGGTGTTGTGAAATCCCAGATTAACTCGGGAGTGGCCCAGAGCTTTGTACCTGCCTGTGCCTCCTGGCCTTGCTGCAGCTCGTTTTTAAAGTAGTTTTAATTTCTTTAATTTCCAGCCAGCAGGGGAGCAGCGTTTGTGCCCTGGAGTCTGGGCCCAGCACCTGAGCAGGTGAATTTTGGGGGAGCTCTGGCTGCAGGACAAACCAAACACAAACACCACGAGCACAATTTCCCTGTGCCTTTGGTCTGGGGGGTCCCACCCCCCAGGAAATCCTGGGTAACCAGCCAAGGCCCCGAGGGAAAACTGCAGCTCTAAAATGCGTTGGGTGAAAAGTATAAAAGATGGGTTTGAAACAGAAATAGAGAATTGCTGGCAGGAGCTGCTTCCTCTGCCTGCCCCTCCCTGAGTTTGGGTCAAGGTTGTGTTCAAGGAGCCTCAGTTCAGGCATTTAAATGTGGGAAATTCCTAAGGAAATCAGGAAATTAAAAGGAATTTCAAGGAGGATGTTAGAAATCAGGATTGGAGGAGGAGTTGTTAGCACTTGTTCTAATATCTCGGTTTGGGACTGGAGGACATTTTTGCACAAGATTTTTTCAATAGAAATATAAATGTAATCCCAGCACGATTTGAGCAACACATTAATGATGAGCTATGCAGCAGATGGAGGCTTTAAAACTGTATTATTTCACTTGATTTATTGATGGCTTCTTCAGAATTTTTTTAATTGCCATTTTCTTCTGAATACCTTTAGTATCACATTGATAGGTGTAAGACTGAACAGTGCCAAGAGAAAAAGATGTATATATCTATTTATCCCAAACCAGACAAATGAACTTTTTGATTCATCAGTGTGCTGACATTTATTTTAGTTATGGTTTTTAATTTTTTTTCTTTTAACACTTCCTGGAATGATCAGTGATTCAAAATATCTTTTCCTCGCCCGGTTCTACAGGAAACCAGGGCAACATAAGTGAGTTTTTCAGTCCTGTGCAGTTTTGTAATCCAGAACATTGAGATGCTGGTCAGGGAAAGAGACATTCTCCATCTCTTTCTCGTGATATTGAAGTGTAAATTGAAACTGTGGCAACAAAGTCCAGTGTCAGTGATAAGGAATTGCAGGTGTGTGTAGTATGGGATGGATTTGTGCTGGCAAAGGGATCACAGGTGGATTAGACAAATAATCAGAAAGGAACCTGCAGCCAGGCTCTCCCTGCAGTCAGCTGCACACAATCACCCCCTAATTCCAATGAAGTTGTTCCAGCTATTCTGACTTATGGGAACCACTGAGATTAGGAGCCTTCAAAAACGACTCGAACAGCATCAAAAGAGCTGCTGAAACGTGTGAGTCATGGTGGAGAGCATCCAAAAAGAAGTTGTGGCACAGGATGACGACGTGTCTCCTTTGGGGACGTTTTCATCTCGGATTTTGCTCCATTTCCTTTGTTCCTTGGAGTGCTGTAGTGTGGGGTGAAGCACACTCTAAGCAGCAGCATGTGGAATAACTGCCTGCTGCTGCAATCTCTGTTGAAGCAGCTGCATCTGTAACTCATTTCATGGAAGTTTTACTGGGTTTTTTTTTTCCCTTTTACCATATCATACTCGAAGCTCAATAAAGATAAACTTCAAATAATGTCAGTATATCAGGGAAGATTCAAAGCCCTGCAGCTGAGCCCGTATTCCTCAAAGTGCCATTTATGAGCCGAGCTGTTTTAATGTAGTGGTGGAAGTAAACCCAAACATTTGGCAGTGTCTATATTTGTACCCTTGGGACAGATGATGGAGGAGTTATTTGCTCCAGCCTTTAATCAATTTTAGGTAAACAGCACGAGTGTACCTTGAGCATCCATATTTTCTAATTGGCTCTCTTAACTGTGAAGCCTCCCATAACTCAGGGGGAGATTTACAGCAGGGGAGGGGGGAGCCAGCAGTCCCCACTTGGAGTGTGATGGATCTGCTCCAGCAGCACGAGTGGCAGGAGCTGCAGCTCCCCGCAGGAGCAAACTGCAAACCCTCGGTGAGCTCCCCGTGCTGTTTGATTCATGGCCCTGCAGATCTGGGGCTGTGCTGAGCTGTGATTTAACACAGCCAAATCTGTTTATTTCCCCCGTGCTCAATTCCCTGGGCACCGTCACTTTGTGTTACTCATGCCAGGGCTCCCCGTGGGGCTCAGGGGGTTTGACAGATCTGATTTCTGCACTTGGCTGGGGAAGTGTCTGTGGGCACATCTGCACAGAGCCCTGATGGTGAGAGGAGTCCAAGGGGGAGGTGAACCTCAGGCCTGTGCCCACAATCACACAGGATGTGGCAGGGCTGAGCAGAGGAAAGGCACGAGAGGAGAGTGATGGTGAAAAATGTCTTTGCTCTTTAAGGCATTAGATTTTATCTGGCTTCCCTTGGAGCTTCCCCCAAGCTTGGTGGCCCCAGACTGACCCAAAGCTCTGTGCCCATGTGCCCAGCAAGGCTCAGTGCCAGGGCCAGGCTGGACAGGGCCTGGAGCACCCTGGGGTGGTGGCAGGTGTCCCTGTCCTTGGCAGGGGGACAGTGTTTGATGTTCAATGTCCCTTCCACCCCAAACCATTCCTTCCACGTGTTTGCTGTCCCAGCCTTGGCCTCACCTCTGCCTCCTCTCTGCCAGGGACCAGCCCTGCTGCTTCAAAACCAGACACTGCTGCTTTCCTGATTTTATACTTTCTCTATATGTGTGTATATGTGTGTTTCTGTGTATTTTCTGTTAGTGTGAGTCCTGGGGGGGTGGCAGGTAACTTCCAGGTGTTCCAGGGTCAGCTTCCTGTAGTGCAGGGAGCCTTTCCCAGCTCTGGCTCCTGTGACAGCACACACACACAGAGCTCTGTTTGAGGCAGCCCCTTAGGAGCAGCATTTTGCACAATAATCTGCATTTTCAGCGAGTTGGGGACACCCTTCGTTAAGAGTCAGACTTTCTGCACTGATTATTTCTCCTCTGCTACAGCTTAACTTCTCCTGCATGGCTTAACTTTAAACCCAAGTGAAAGGAAATCCAATAAAGATAAATGAGATGTCTTTAAAGGATCCAACAGGAAATTCAGTAGTGTCAGCAGTGAATGTGAAGATACAGTGAGTTGAGGAACTTGAGGATGATGGGTTCTTTATGAGGTTACATCTGTCCACAAAGGCTTGGAAGTATTTAAGATAATTAATTGCTTTAGGAGCAACACTTCTTCAAATTCTCCTGGCTGTGATTCTCTGTGTTCCTGTCTAGCCCCAGAGCTGGGTGCATAATGTAGCAGCTTGAGGCTGATGCCAGCAGTGTGCAGTGAGCACTGACAAAACCAGTTCAGTTTCCTGTGGAATTCCTCAGGATTGTGTTTAATGTGCTTTTGGAACAACGAAATCTGTTTCCCTTTCAGGTCTCCTGGTGTCAGTGGTGACCAGGAGTTTCTGCTGTTCCTGAGACAGGTAAAAGTCCCTGAGCTATTGATTCGAAGTGGGTCCCCAGTGGTGGGATGAGCAGTTGTGCAGTACCCAGGAGTGGTCACCTTCAGATGAATTCCCTGTATTTAAAGGAATTAATTCCTTCCAGGCCTTGGGCTGTCACTGTTGGGTTCAGTTTGCCTGCTCAGGGTGCCCTGCACCAAGGCTGTCTGTGGGTGCTGAACCAGAGAGGTGCCCAAATTCCCTGGGTGGGTTTCTAATTCTGGATTTCTCCCAGGCTGTGAGTGCAAGGTCAGTGGGGTTTGGCTGTTTCCTGGCTGCTCTGAGGAAGGGCAGTCCCTGCCTGTGACAGGCCTGCTCAGAGAGAAGTATTTTGGTTTCCAGGTCAGTGCAGACTGTGGGGTGTTCCAGGAGGGATCCTGCACTAAGGATGTCACAGAATTTCCCCTCCTGTGGCTCAGCAGCTGCTCCCTGCACTCTGTTTGAGTTCTCTGTCCAAAATCCCCAGGATTGTCCCAAATGCTGGGGCTCTCCTGTCCTCAGCAGCCTGTTCTACAGCCTCTGCCTAATAAGATCTGTGCTGGAGCTGTCATCCCTGATTACACATTTCCCTGTTTGTGCTGCTTCTTCCCAGTGGTCACCAGCACAAATGTCTCTGGGAATCTTAATGCATTTCCTTTTCTCCTAATGTGTAAATGCCTGCAAACCAATCAAAACAACCATCCTACTCTGATTGTGTATTTTATTTCTGCTGAAAGGTTCAGATGTAATGAAAATAAAATGTTCATTGAGCAAACACAGATTTTCCAGAAGAAACAGGCACATTTAACTTGTTTTGAAAGATGGATGAGCACTATTAGTTTTGATATATTCTATATATATCTCCTCACTCGACAATTGTTATTTAAAGATTTAGTTCTGGGTTATTGCTGCACTTATGTTGTAGAGTCGTTTTACACCAACGCACGGATCAGTAACTTAATTATAAATAAGTGGGTTTGAGCCAAATGTAATGGAAAGAATGTTTTCTCAGCCAGAGTGTGCTTGGCCTTTGGGGTGAGCTGGTGACACGGGGGTGTCCCACTCCCACCAGAGCGTCCTGGGGTGCTGAACTTGGGGTGGAGCAGGGCTGTGCTGGGCACATTCCAGGAGAGGACACCCTGGACACCCAAAGCATCCAGGAGGGTCCAGAGCTTGGTGTGAATATGGGGTGTGGAGCTGCTGTACACAGAATTCCAGGGTGTCTGCCCCGGGAGAGGCAGAAGGGATGCCAGGACACATGATACAGTTTTATTTTTACACTTCATTCCTGAGCAGACAGAGTGATGGGTATTGTTCAGCCTGAGCCCCTCGGTGCGTACCATCGTCAATATTAATTTTAAATCCTTTCAAAAAGCATCTTCGAAATGTCTATTAAAATATTTAATTGCAAGGTGCTTTTTTTTGCTTCGTCTCTTCTCACCTACATTGTTCTTTGTCTCGGAAAACGAAGCACTTGAGACTTTGACAGTGAGGGAGGGAAGAGATGGAAATGTGCGAGGGCAAGAGCAGCAAACCCCCGGAACCCCGGGCTGCGGGGTTAACTCGGGGTTTTGGGAGGATTTGCGGGAGCTGGGAGCGGAACGGGCTGGTTGTAACTCCGAATTAGCAGCCGGGAGCCCCCGGCGCCGTCCATCGATCGCAGCCGCGGCTCCGGCACGGCAGAGGGGGAAGGAGAGGACGATCCACCGCGGACCGGGCTGCGGAGGGAGCCCGGTGCCCGCCTGCGGTGGGAAATGATCCCTGTGCCGGCCCCGGGGCTCGCAGAACCCCCTCAGACATTCCTCCTCGGTTCGCCCCTCTCACCCTCCCGGGACGCGCTCTGAGAGCTGCGGGGCTCCGCGCCCGGAGGGCTCAAAGCGTGCAGCGGTGGGAGCCGGCACAGGGCGGGGACACAGGGCGGGGACAGAGGGTGGGGACACAGGAGGGGGACAGAGGGCGGGGACACAGGAGGGGGACAGAGGGTGGGGACAGGGGGTGGGGACACGGGGCGGGGACAGAGGGTGGGGAGGACACAGGATGGGGACAGAGGGGACCGGGCAGCAGGTCAGGGATGTGTCACACTGTTAGAGCTGGAGGTGGCTGGACAGGCTGGGACAGGCTGATGGACACGGCAGCGACATTCCTGCAGGAGGGGAGACGGGCACAGCTCAGGTGTGATGGGTCTGGAGCAGAGAGGGGAACAGGCACAGCTCAGGTGTGATGGGTCCTGAAGCACACAGGAAAATGGGCACAGCCTAGGTGTGATGGGTCTGGAGCAGAGAGGAGAACAGGCACAGCTCAGGTGTGATGGGTCCTGGGCAGGTGACCCCGTGGACGTGGGGAGATGATGAATCCCTCGGGATGATGGGGTGGGGAAGGGCAGGAGCTGAGAGAGAACCCACCAGCAGCAGCAGGGTGGGTGTCCTCCATCCACAGCAAACACCCTCAGGGCAGGGCCGGGAGCTCCTCTGGCATGCTGAACCTGCAGGGATAAAGAAGCCCCTGCCGGGGACGGGAGGTGAAGGCAGAGCTCAGGCACGTCGGTAAAACAAAGAATCCCAAGCAAAGGGTGGGTTTTGTTTAGCAAGCGAGGAAAGAGTGTTATGAATACATTATATAGAAATAAGAGAAGAGAGGAAATTCAGATCGAGTGGCTCCTTACAGAAACATCTAAAATGCCCCAATAACCTGGTTAATTTTGACCAGGGGGTAGAACAAGGGGCCAGGACAGAGAACAAACAGATGAGAGTTTGTTTGGATGTGCTGGATAGGTCAGGCCACAGGATCCAAAGAAATTCTCTTTAGAATTAGAAAGAATTAATCAAAGCTATTTTGGAACGAGGAGCAATCATTTTTAACAGCTTGTGGAGATCAGAGGAGGTCTCAGAACTATCAAAATGCAAATACGGATCCTAAATGTAAAAGGAAAAAATACAGTCCACTCTATGATTGACTAAAAAGCCTAACAAATTCTTGGAAAGGCTCTGAGATTAATCAGTGAAAAAAAATTCAGCCCACAACACTTGGAAGAGGAGACTAAAATCAAAATAGAACAACCATCATGGGTTGGTTGAAAGTGAGATGAGCCTAATTAACCAACCTGGTGGTAAAAGGAAAACAGTTATGATGCACCCTTTTTGCATTTGCAGGTTAGCCAGAGAGGTGTGTCTTGGTGTAGGATGCACAAAGAGCTGTTTGAGGCATTTATTTCAGTCATAATTGTCAGTATTTGCCTGCAGGTCTGGGAGAGCCTTTCCAGTGAGGGCCCCAGAGGGACCTGCTTGGACCTCCAGCCCCTCCTCTGTGTGAATTGTGACTTGTACCATGGAGAACTTGTAAAATTTGCAGGTGACCTGGAGCAGGGAGGGAACCCTGGAGGCCAGAACTGCAATAAAAAGGATTGGAAAAGGGATTGGAAAAGGGAGATGTTTGTGGAAAGCCCAGGCTGCAATGCCATGACGTGAGTATGGAGCAGTGGGTGGGGAGAGACAGAAAAGACCCTGGGCTGAGCACAGCCCCTCTCCCCCGTGCCTAAAGCACTTCCCTGCCCTGCCCGAGCCTCTGCAGAGCCCTCCTGCCTCTCCAGCCTGGCACTGCAGGGAGATGGAGCTTGGCAGTCCATGAAACACTTGGAAAATGGGATTTCACTCCGGAGGCTGATGGGAGGGACTTTGAAGGCACTTTCCATCCTGAGTGCTGACATCTGCAGCAGGGAACTCCTGGCCCTGATGCTCTGAAGTGGAGCTTTTCTTCCTAAACACTGCCTGGTGTGTTATAGCAGGAGCAGGGTGACAGTTCACTGACCCGAGAACAAAGGGGAAAAAGGCTCCTCATGTGGAAGGAAACGTTTGATTTGATTGCAACACTCAAGCTGTAAGAATTCTTTTTGTGTTTGGCATGAAGCCATTCAGCCTCAGCCCCTGGGCCCAGCAGGACCAGCCCTGCTCTGGCAGAGCCTGTGTCCATCCCTGTGGGGACAGCCAGCCCCACACGTGGGGACATTGTCACCCTCTGCTCTGTTATTGCCACACCTTGGGCTGCTCCACAGTGAATCCACAGCAAGGTTTGGGTTCTGGAGGAAATCCTGTGTGGGCGGGGCTGGGCAGGGCTGGGCTGAGCTGGACTGGGCCGGGCTGGGCTGAACTGGG
>JBBMKD010000027.1:723616-733732 GCA_037834095.1 Argya squamiceps
TCCCAAAGTTCCACATTCCCACATCCCCACAGCCCACATCCCCACAGCCCCACATCCCCACATCCCCACATCCCCACATCCCCACATCCCCACATCCCCACATCCCCACCCTGCCCGGGATGTTTGTGTGCTCTGGGACCCGGGTTTAGTGAATCCTGACTCACTAAAACCCAGGGATGATCATCAGCACACTTTGGGAAGGGCAATCACTCCTGCTCTCTGCAGCTCCTGCTGAAGTGCAGGGAGCAGGCAGTTATTAAATAATGTTCTGGGGCTGATTCTAATGACACAAACTGCACTGGCAATTTCCAGGTGGATCTGCTCATCTGTCAGCTGCCGTTATTAAGTTGCTGGGGGAGATGAGAGTGCATTGAGCCCTTGCCATTTATAAGCCCAATTACAGAACCATTTCTGTCCAAGCACGGAGCTTGTCAAGCCTAAGTGAGAATAAACACTGCAGGAAGGAGCAGGAGGGTCCCAGGGACAGAGGCTGAGCTGCAGAGGGAGGAGGGGAGCCCTGGAAAGGATCAGTGGCACCAGGAGCATCCCCTGGTCCCCAGTGTCCCCTCGGCAGGGTGGGGACTCCTTCTGTCCCCTCAGCACCTCCCAGGGCCTGCAGAGAATGGTGCTCAAACCTCATCTCCAGGGGTTTGAAGGTGTTTGGGCATCTCTTCCCTTCAGGAAGGAAAACATCCATGTCCAGGGTGCCCAAGGTCTCCTGGGGTGTGTCACGGCTGCTGTCAGCCCCCACCTCTCACTTCTTCTTTCATTTCTTTCCCCAACCTCAGTTTTCCTTTTATTTAAATTTCAAATAAATACGTTGTGTTTTCACAGTAACACCTTGAGATTGTTTGGGTTGTGCAGACATTTTAGTTAATCTTGATTTCATGGAGTGGTTTGGGGGGGAAGGGACCTTAAATCCCATCCATCCCACCCCTGCCATGGCAGGGACACCTCCCACTGTCCCAGGCTGCTCCAACCTGGCCCTGGGCACTGCCACGGCTGCTCTGGGCACCCTATGCCAGGGCCTCGCTCTTCCCTCTGCTGGGCTCATCCCCAGGATGGTGAAAATCAGCTCCAGTTCAGGTGTGTGGCTGCAGAGGCAAACCCAGAGCCTGGCACAGGGCTTTTGACTTTCAGTTTTGAAATTAAAATAACCCTCCCTGCCTTTCCCTGCACCAGGGTGAGGTTCCAGCTGCTGGGAAAATCCACCATGAAAAATGGGGCTAATTATTCAGGAAAATGTGTTCTGTAATTAGACATGGATTGCTCTGCTCTCCTTCCTGGGCAGGGCCTGGGAAGAGGTGAGGCCATTGCAATGGCAGATATTTATATTTGTTAATATTTATATCTGCTCGGATTTGTCTCTAGAGGTAAGGCCATGCCAGATGCACTGGAAAATAATTCCAAATATTCTTACTTCTTCCTCTTCTTTCTAAAAAAGTTCCTCTGGAAAAAGCCTGAGTTTAAAGTAATTTGTACCCCACAGACGTAATTTTCTACCCCACTTTTATGGAATAAATGCTCAGAGTAAAGCTGGTAAATGGAGTAGAACAGAGAGCCCTGACAGGATTATTTGTATCCTCATAAGAAGCAAAGCAAAGCAGAGTCATCTGCAGGGAAGTGCAGGGTGGGAGAGGTGGCAGCACAGGGAATATCCAGAATTTCTCTGTTTCCTTGGCTGGGGCTGCCTGGCAGAGGGGTCCTGGCTCCCCCGGGGCTGGGAGGGATGCCCAGCCCTTGGACAGGCTGCTCTGGCAGCAGCTCGGCCCTCACAGCCAAAAAGAAAGGAATTATTAACAGCGTGGAAAGCGTTTAAGCACTTCAGGTAATTAGGAAATATGTCGGTGCTTTCAAATAAGGTAAATTAAATGTGTGTTAAATAAGTACCAAAAGAAAAGCAAGTGCCAGCTGTGAGATGAGGCATGAATAAAACATTTCCACAGCATTCCCTGGTAATTCAGGGAACTTCCCGGGGTGCAGGGGTGGGATGTGAACAGCCCCGGGGTGCCTCCCCAGGTGTGGGGGGCGTGGGCTGGTTTAGGGTCTGTCAGGGGCACCTGGCCATGGGTGCCCTTCCCCAGGGAAATGCTCCTGGTGGGAGCAGGGGGGGACAGCCAGGGCTGCCCATCCCCGGGGAGCCAGGGGAGCATCCCCTCCTGAGCCCAAACACCTCCTGGGAGTCCCAAAAACCCCCTGGGAGCCCAAAAACCTGGGAGCCCCAAAACCTCCTGGGAGCCCCAAAACCTCCTGGGAGCCCCAAAACCTCCTGGGAGCCCAAAAACCTCCTGGGAGCTCAAAAATCTCCTGGGAGCCCAAAAACCTCCTGGGTGCCCCAAAACCTACTGGGAGCCCCAAAACCCCCCGGGAGCCCAGGAGATCCACGGGCAGATTCATGGGCACCTCCTGGGTCCCGCAGCTCCAGCTGGGCACGGGCACCTGCACGGAGGGACCAGGGGAGGACAAACACCGGGGGCATCCCGGCTGGAGCCCTGGAAATGCCTTTCAAGTGTTGTTATAAATATTCCAAAATGTTCAGTGAAAGTGTGTGTGGGTGTGGGCTCATTGAGGGGCTTTGAAATGGAAATAACCAAACACACGACCTGTGCTGAGTAAAAGAGTAAAAGAGTAAAAAAATAAAAGAGTAAAAGAGTAAAAAAGTAAAAGACTAAAAGAGTAAGAAAGTAAAGGAGTAAAAGAGTAAAAGAATAAAAGAGTAACAGAGTGTTCCCCGAGCTCTGCAGGGCCCGGCTCAGCTGCTTTGGGCTCCTTTGGCGTTTAACACAAAGTGCAGGAGCCAGTACAGGGGCAGGCCTTGGAAAGCTTCAAAAGCAGCATTTTAAAATAACAGAAATAACCCAAGAGCCCCTCTGAGCCTTTCTCCGGGCTTTAAAGGCTCAGACTCATCGCTGGATTTGCTGCTCCCGACAATTCTGCTGCAGCCTGGGGTGTTCGAGTGCCTGGAGAGGGTGCCCGAGGGAGAGAGGGATGCCCGGGGAAAGGAGGGATGCCCGAAGGAAAGAGGGATGTCAGGAAGGAGGAAGGAATGTCAGGAAGGAGGGAGGGATGCCCCAGGGAAGGAAGGATGCCCGAGGGAAGGAAGGATGCCCGAGGGAAGGAGGGATGCCCCGCTGGCCCCTCCCAGCCCCAGCGGTGGCACATCCCGAGGTTTTCCTGGTTTTTTTGGCATTTCTTGGGCAAGATGCTGGTGGCAGCTGTCGCTGGGAGCTCGGGAAGGTTTGGGGTCTGTCCCAGGGACCCTGCCCGGGCACTCAGCAGCTCCTGGGCAGCCCCAGCTCTGCTGGCTCTGCTGGCCTTGGCCTCTGCTGTGGGCTCAGACCCCTCCAGCCTTTCCCTAATCCAGTTATCCCGAGCTCGGACCCTTTTTAATTCACCTCCACGGCCTTCCCAGACTTAACTAACTCAAAATAAATCTTAATTTCTCCGCAGTTTGGGCCGCACCAGTGCACTGTGTCCTGCCATGGGATCATTCCTAGACCTTGGCAGCTGTTCCATGTCCCTTTTCTGGGTTTTATTTTGTTTTGGGACGGGCTCTGAGGAGGCAGCACAAGGCTGCAGCCCCTGCCACCAGGAAATGTTTCTTAACTAACACTTTGATTTCTCACAGAATTGCGAAGCAATTACAGAAATTAAGACAAAAGCCTGATTAATTAGAGGATAAATGGAGACAGATCCCAGTGCAGAGCCAGAAGCATTCCGTAAGGGCAACTTAAAAGTGTTTTTAAGTCTTTTCCTTTCCCTAACTTGCTGCAGTGTGGATGTCCTCTGTTGCTCATTTAAAGGCATCTTCTCACACCCAAATTTTCAGATTTATATGTAAATGCACTGTCGATCAATTAAAAGATAAACCCAACTTTTATGTGGGAATCTAGAAGGAATAAACTCAATAAAATGCAATTTTCATATCCTGATCTTTGTGTACAGTGATCAGAAAGCAATTAATCAGATTATTTTTTTTTTTTTGCCCAGTAGTAATTTTCCACTTTGTAGTGATTTTCTTGGTCTGTAATTTATAGTTATAAAACATTTTTATATCCAAAAAAAGATAGGTTTCATGTAGAGGATCTGGTTTGATCAAAGACAGACTAATGAATGGGGCTGGAAATGCTGGGTGAGCCTGTGGGGAAATTGCAGCTGCACCAGGAGCTCTGTCCCACCAGGGAGCAGCAGGGTCTGAGTAAAGGTCTCCAGGCTGAGGGCCATCGGGTGAGCAGTATTTAAAAAATAAAAGAGAGGAACACGTGCTGTAGTTGTCACCAGGCCATTGGGGTAAGAGCATTTTAAAATAAAAAAGACCAACACCCACTGTTCTGGTCTCCAGGCTGAGGGTTATTGGGGTAAGAATATTTAAAAATAAAAGAGACCCACACCCACTGTACTGGTTTCCAGGCTGAGGGCTATTGGGGTAAAGAGTATTTTAAAAATAAGAGAGACCAACACCTGCTGCTGGTCTCCAGGCTGAGGGGCAATTGGGGTAAGAGTATTTAAAAATAAAAAAGACAAACACGGGCTGTTCTGGGGAGCCCCTGGGGCTGCAGGGATGAGCCCAGTGAGGGCAGAGCCCGGCTATGCCTGCGGAGGGACAGGTGAGGAGCTGTGACAGTTCTGGCTCCTTTTTCTCTGCCGAGGTCAGGATGAGTACGCAGGAAATGTAGATTCGAGTTCGGACTTGGATGTTTATTGTTTCTTATCTATTTACAGACTCAAGTACCGGAGCTCTAAGTAGCGAGTTAGAAAACAAAGGTAAAAAGGAGAGCTTGTAACTCTTTCCAAGGTTATTTAAGTGCTAATCACCCGATAACGAGGTGACACCTACATTATTTATGTTTCTGACTCAATAATTGACCACCCACTGTGGATATTTTTCACCCAATTACAGAAAACCACCCGAAGCCATGAAGAAGAAAGAAGAAGGTAAAGAAGGACTCAGACAACACCCTGAATCCTCCATCTTGCCCGATAGATTACTATATACTAAAATCTTAAATCTAAGTTTTTCACTCTGTGAGATCACACAATACTATTCAAACTACACTCTCACAACAGCAGTGCTGTCACACAATTTTGGGAGCCTGTTCCACGGCCTCAAGTCAAATGTGGTGCTGACCTGAGGGTCAGCACCTTTTAGCACAGAAAGGCTGAAATTCTCATCCTCCAGGGCTGCACCGAGGAGGGAACTCGGGTGTGCTCTGGGCTCACGGGGGATCGGGGTGGGAATTAAAGGCCTGGGAAAGGGCCAGAGGAAAGGAGGAGCTGCTCCCTGATTCCGAGGCGCTCCCGGTGCGGGTTTTGGGGCGGTTTCCCGGGAATTGGAGCGAGCTCCATCCACGTTGCCATGGCGATGTCCGTGCGGGGCTGGATCCATCGGGATGTGGTGACCCCGGAGCCGCCTCTGCTGCAGCCCCGGCCCGGCCCAGCCGCCCCTCTGGGCTCCGGGGTGCTGGGTAGATCCCCACTCTGCATTTTTATTTCATTTCTTCCAAAAGCCCTCCTGCCGTTATTTATTTCAACGCAGAAGGAATTGATAAATGTTTGTTCTTAGTTTCTTTTATCCGCTTCGAAAAGGAATTTGGCAGAACTTTATTTTTAAAACAGGAAGTTTGTGGAAGCTGAAATGCAGGAAAGGTAAAACTGAAGGCATCAGAATGAGCTCTGAGGGTGCGAGGAGCACCCGTGCTCCTGTGCTGGGCACTGCCATCCTTCCCCCTGTCCCAGGGCTGGTGTCCATCCTCACTCCCTGCAGTGCCTGAGGACGGGCTGGATGTGGCACCCAGCGCTCTGGAATGGTGACAGGGTGGGCATTGGGCACAGACTGGATTTGATGACCTTGGAGGCCTTTTCCAGCCTCAGGGATTCTGGGATTCTGGGATGGTTCTGGGATTCTGGGATTCTGGGGTTCTGGGATCCTGGGGTTCTGGGGTTCTGAGGTTCTGGGATCCTGGCATTCTGGGATTCTGGGGTTCTGTGCTCTGCTGGTTTTACAGGCTGCTTTCCCCTGGCTGTGTGTGCTGTGCTGTCCCTGCTGCTGTCCCTTCCCTGCTTGGTGGCTGTCCCCACTCCAGGGTCATCAGCTCCACTCCAGAGCTGCTGCCACGTTCTCAGCAGCCCCCCATAAATGATGTGTCACCCTGTGCCTCAAGGCTGGGACGTGGCATTTCAGGCCTTTGTTTGCAGTGTGGGGTTCTGAGCCAAGGCTGCCGGGTTTGGCAGGGGGCTGGTCCCAGCTGAGCTGGCTGAGGATGGATCTGGCAGGCTGTGCCATCCTGGGCAGGGCTGGGGCAGCCTCGGGGCTGGCTGTGCTCCGGGAAATCCTCTGGCAGCAGGGACTGAAGGAGAGATTTATCACAGCAGGATCGGCTCGTGGTGAGGAGGCAAAGCCTGGCAGAGTCTGCTGAGCAAGGGCTGCAGCCCAAATGTGGGTGAGGAAGTTCATCTTCCAGTGAGGGAGGAAGAGTGGAAGAATAGAAAACTTTGCCTTGAAGAAATACATCAGAGAAAGAGGAGGAACTACCATGCAACGTTTCCTTATGTCTCCTCACAGTGATATTAGTAAAAGTACGAGAAAATAATTAATTATCATGTGAAGAAGGGCAAAAATTAAAGTAATTTTTTCTATGAGGTTATATTCTGCATTCTACATACTCCCCAAATAAATAATTTACCCTCTGTGATTTATGCAGTTAATTTGAGTTACATTTTTTGTAGCCTGTGGATTGTGGTGTTTGCAGAGCCCAGGGCTGTGTCGTGTCTCTTGGAGAAGACAAAACCCTGGCCCGTGTGTTCTGTGATTCACATTGCAAACGCCATTCCTCACCTCTGCCTCTGCTCCACAGCACGCCCAGGAGCTGTGCTGAGCGTCCTCAGCCGTGCCAGGGAGACGTTTCTGCTTTTTATCTTTGTGAATGACCACATTATTTATTTGGAATACGCCGAACACCAACAAGTGCTCATGCGAGCAGCGAGCAAAGGCTCCCAGCAAACAGTGTGACACTAATCTGTTGTTTGTGCTAAAATACAGAAAGGAAATTACTGCTCGCCTGTCATGAAGCTCATAAAGGAAAAAAGAAAAATGCCACTGCAAAAGAATGAGCTTCAAAAGAAAGTTCCATTATCAGTTTGTTTCATGCCTTGTAGCTCCAGCTGCAAACAATCCCTTCCATAAACACCCCCTCGAGATAAATGGCAGCACAATTCGGGTGCTATCGGCGAGATAAAGCCACAAGTTGCCTGTTTGGGGGAGGGAGGATCCGTTGCTTTATTTTGTAACATCTCATCACCATCTTGGGGGAGCAAATGAATATGTATCGTCTGTTATCTTGTCATTTTGGAGCCAAACAACTTAAAATACATTTTCTGTGAAATAACCCCGGGGATTTCAAGACCAGAATAAATTATTAGTGCAATTTGAGCTTGGAGTCTCTGCTCCTGCTTGAAACATGGCAAAATGTTTCCTGGTTTGTGAGAGTTGCCTTTGCTGAGGAACCAAAGGGAAAAAAAGAGGAAAAATCTCCACCAAAGGTTCCTTGACCCAGACACCTCTGCCAAAGCAGGAACCTGCAGGGATGGGGGTCCCTCTTCCCCCAGGGAACAGGGACAGGAGGAGAGGGAACCACCTCAGGCTGGGCCAGGAGAGGGGCAGGGTGGACATTTGGAGAAATTTCTTCTTGGTAAGGGTGGCCAGGCATGGGAAGGGGCTGGAGTGCCCATCCCTGGAGGTGTCCAAGGAATTCCTGGAGGTGGCACTCAGAGCTCTGGGCTGGGGACAAGGTGGGATCAGGCACAGCTTGGATTTGATGGGCTGGGAGGGCTTTTCCAACTGGAATGATTCTGGGATTCTTGGATTCCAGGGTTCTGGGGTTCTGGGATTTGCACTCACAAGCTGATGATGCCCAGCAAAGCTCCTGGAGGGCTGGGCCTGCAGTTTTGCTGGTGTGGGGACAGATCTGGTGGCAAATGCCCTTTCAGATTGTGCCACTGACTCTCTGTTTGATAATTCCTGCTGGAATTCCTTGCAGCTTTCTCTGGTTTCTGTTTTCCTCAGGCCCAGGAGGGGCCGAGCCCTGTGCCAGCTCCTGGGCACTGCCTCTGCTCTTGGATGCAGGGCCCTGGAAAAAAGGAGCAATTAAATCCTTTAATGAATGTGTAACTTCTACCTAAACATGGACATCAGAGAGGACAAAACAAATGAAAAAAAGATGGGATTTTAGATGTAGCCATTTGCTGCTGTTGCAGCTGAGTGTGTGGGCCAACCTCCACCCAGGCCAGAGCCAGGAACTGGGGCTGCTGGAGCCAAGCACTGTGACAATCCATGCAAATCTGAGCTCTAATCCTTTTATATTGATGGAAATTAAACTTTTATTCTTGCCATGGATATGGGGGCCTGAAATTCACTTTGGGAAAAAATTCAGGGTTTTATTTTTGGCTCCACTTTCACAATTACTCAGCCCAGGGCGTTTTTATGCTGCAGCTCCATTATGTGAAAATCGTGAGTAACATTTTTCTCTCCAGGACTCTACATTTACTCTCCAAATGTTTCACTGAGAATATGACATGATTTAGACTGCAGTGCTTTCAAAAAAGCCACCCAATTTCTAGGACCAAATTGTACCTGTGAAAGTGGCTGCAGGGAGTCAGCTCTGTCGTGGTGGGATCGAGCCAAGAGATGGCTGGAACTCGTTAAAGCTCTCTGCAAATTATCTCATTAAGTGCTTTCAGATTGGGAAGTGTCTGAGCACTGCAGTGCTGAAGAATGGAGCTCTCCAAAAGGGGATTTATAATGATTTGGGGACCAGAATTCCCACTGTAACCACCTGTTCTGCAGCAAGTGGGAGGCGTGGGGCACCTCAGGGCACCCGGGATGGAGCAGGTGGCTCCCAGGGCTGCCACGGAAGCACCAGGTTTTTGTGTGCTCAGGTTTGCAGATTTTGGGAACAGATAACCCAAATCAGGTCTCACAGCCAATGGTGTTTGCTCTGGAGGCTGTTTGGGATGGTTGCAGTGAATGGCTGGGGCAGGACTGAGGCTGGAGAAGGAGTAAAATTCATTTATTCTGTAATTTCCCTGTTCTGCTGTGTCTGTGGGCTCGGCAGTGAATGGCTGAGGCAGGATTGAGGCTGGAGAAGGAGTAAAATTCATTTATTCTGTAATTTCCCTGTTCTGCTGTGTCTGTGGGCTCGGCAGTGAATGGCTGAGGCAGGATTGAGGCTGGAGAAGGAGTAAAATTCATTTATTCTGTAGTTTCCCAGTCCTGCTGTGCCCGTGTGCTCGGCTCCCACCTGCTCCTGCTGCACATCCCTCTGTTCTCTCAGGTGGGTCAGTCCCCTGGCACCAGCCCTGCTCCTCCCCACAGACATTTCTCACCCCCAGGGAGGAAGGGCTCTGCTGAATAATTGAGGACATTGGAAATCTTTGTTCTGCACCTCCAGACTGAAGTGGAAATTCGTCTTGAAGTGGCAGCTATCTGAAATCAATAATATCATCAACCTCACCTGCATTTACAAAGATAATATTTCCTTAATATTGCCTGCGTTCAAAGGAAGAAGAAAGGCTGTGCAGAAGGAAAAATCATAAAAAGCATTGTGGTGGAGCAGCACTAAATTTTAGAAAACTTTCCCAAGGTCATTAATTGAACTTCGTTAGGAGATTTAAATGAGATATTGAAAATCAAACACGGCGGCCCAGTTTTAATTGCCTGTTCTGTGGGGGAGCAGAGTCTCAGAGATGGAATTCTGGTTTGTATCCAGAAAGGTGCAGCAGCCCTGGGGAGCCCTGAGCTGGGCTCACATTCCCAGGATTTTATCTGTGTGCCCTGCTTAAACCAAACTATTCCCAAGTATTTATATCTGTGTGCCCTGCTTCCAACCAAACCATTCCCGGGTATTTGTCTGTGTGCCCTGGGACTCTTACACCTGGAGAATGCCTGAAGAGAGTGGCTGAGCTGATCCATCAGTGTTCCCAACTGCTCAGCCCTTAGCTTTTATTTTTATTTTTATTTCTATTTTATTTCTATTTTATTTCTATTTCTATTTTTATTTTATTTTATTTTATTTTATTTTTTGTTTCCTTTTTTTTTTTTTTTTTTTTACTTTGTTTGGC
>JBBMKD010000027.1:744936-769405 GCA_037834095.1 Argya squamiceps
GAGAATGGACTGGGTTAGAGTCTGCCGTGGGGCTGGGGCTGATCTGCGACATGGGAGTGGGGATGTGCTGGGAATGGGGACACGGCAGGAGTGGGGACACAATACACCAGGAATGGGAACAGGTCGGGAATGGGGATGTGCTGGGAATGTGCCAGGAATGGAGACATGACACACCAGGAATGGGGACACGACACACTGGAATGGGGATGTACCAGGAATTGGGACACACCAGGAATGGGGACATGGCGGGAATGGGGACAGGTTGGGAATGGGGATGTGCTGGGAATGTGCCAGGAATGGGGACATGACACACCATGAATGGGGACACACTGGGAATTGGGACATGCCATGAATGGGGACACACTGGGAATGGGGACACACTGGGAATTGGGATATGCCATGAATGGGGACACACTGGGAATGGGGATGTGCCAGGAATTGGCATGTGCTGGGAATGGGACGCACCAAGAATGGGGGCATGCCAGGAATGGGGACATGCCATGAATGGGGACACACTGGGAATGGGGACACACTGGGAATTGGGACACACCAGGAATGGGGACACACCAGTGGCTCCCAACCCCAGCTCCCACCCACAGGGCTCCGGGCAGGCAGCTCCCAGCCCCAGCCCCAGCTCTGGCTACAAACAGAATTAGCACGGATTGATTTTGTCAGGCTCCCGCAGTCTGGCTGACTGCGCTGCTGAGGCACCACTACCAGATCCTATTAAGATTTCTCTTTTACAAAAACAGTGACATTTCCTCCAACTTCTTAAATCTCCTGGGCTAAACTTGGCTTTTCTCATGGATAAAGTGATTTTTATTCAATTTTTATGACTTCTGAGAACTTTTCAATATGGGGATGAAGGTACCAGCTTTCTTAATTATGACCTTCAAATCCAATCTGTTTGCAAACAGAAGGAAATCAAACCAGTCAGAACTTTATGAGCACTGCTACACGCTCCTGTCAGGAAAAACTGCAAATATTTGCAGCTGAACACAAAGCAAAATGTTCTGCAGTACTCTGGCAACACTGACAGATCCAGGACACAGAATCATGGAATTTCCTGAGTGGGAAGGGGCTCACCAGGATCATTCAGCCCAGCTCCTGTCCCTGCACAGACACCCCAATTCCCACCCTGGGCATCCTTGGCAGCACTGTCCAAATGCTCCTGGAGCTCTGGCAGCCTTGGGGCTGTGCCCATTCCCTGGGGAGCCTGGGCAGTGCCCAGCACCCTCTGGGGGAAGAACCGTTCCCTGATCTCCAACCTAAAGTCCACAGAAACCAAAAAAAGAGCCTGGATTTACGGTTATCCATTTGCTAAAACACTGAAGTCAAAATCCCACAATCTTTGGGAGAATTTGGCATAACTTAAGCAGTTAGCTGAATATTTCCAGCCTGCTAAGCTGGGGCAGACTCCACTCCCACTTTGGATGATGTTTTTAATGTGGTGTGTTTCATTTTAAAACCTTCTCAGGAAGATTTAGGAGATGACATGGAAGGAGAGGAGAGAACAACATTTGGATTTTTTCTGCACATGTGCTTTTCTGACTGCACTGGGTTTGGGCCTCCCAGGGCTCCTCTCAGCCCCTCTGCAAAACCAGACCCAAACAGGACATGGATTTGTGTGTGTCCCCAGCATCTCTGCCACCCCCTGAGCATCCCCTGCATCTCTGCTAGCCCCTGAGCATCTCCTGCATCGCTGCCAGCCCCCCAAGCATCCCCGAGCCCCCAAAGCCCAGACACAGCTCCCTCTGCTCCCACCCAGGCTGGGGTGTCCCCCGGGGGTGTCCCCCAGCCAGCAGTGTCACCAGTCAGCCATCACTGATGGTTTTGCAGTAACACTTGCTCTGCCCTCCCCAGCAATTCAGATTTTTTTGAGTACAGTGCACAGAGTGCAGCCCAGTATCAATATTTCCCGTGGTGTTCACTGTTTCCCTGACAAAGACAAAGAAAGGATTTTAGCCCCAGGTATTTCCAAGATGGACATGTAAGAACAGAACATGTGTAGCTGCAGCCCTTTGCAATGTTAGCCTGAAACCCTCATTCAGCTCTTTCTTCATGCCCCAGACAGGAGTCAATGCTGTCTGTTCAATCAAGGACTGATCCCACAAAGTGCTGATCATCTTCAGTTCCCATTAACTTCTCTTGCACACGAAGGTGTCCAACATCTGCCAGGATAAAACTCATTATCCTTCAAGGCTACACTACAAATATCCAATAAACTGGGGAACGCTATTAAATGCTGAAGAAGGGTAAAATGAGCCTGGGCAAAAAAGAGATGTCATCATGGAACAGGTTGCAAAGTAATTCCGTGTGTTATTTTGTGATGCACTTCAGCTTTACCCATTACATGCTCCAATTTCGGGGAGCAGCAGCGTTTCTGTGACAGAGATTTCGATGCTCCCACTGCCAGTTCAGATCATCCACCCCTCCCATGCCCCCGGCTATTACCGGGGCTCTCAGCAAAACCAGTCATTGTTACTGGTGAGTTTTCTCACCAGTTCAGCCCCAGAACTCCTTTCTCATTTCCAACAGGACAAGGAACCACCGGTGCCAAAGGGCTGGAGCCAAGGAATGCTGAGGATCGTCTGTCTGGATGGGCCCTGAGACAGTGACACAATCCTTGGCACGGCCCTGCCTCACCAGGATAATGGAGCCGACAAAAGCATCATCCATAATTCAGATGAAATGATCAATGAAAGCCATGTTATTTTCAGACAGGAAAGACAATCTTCCTCGTTCAAAGGCTGTTAGGCCGGGGGGATCACGCCCCGATGGCTGCGGGTGCATTTCCCCACTCTGCTCTGCACTGACCCCAGCAATCCGCAGCTCAGCCTCTGTGCGACTTCCAGACACATTCCGGGCTTGGGCAGTTCAGGAGAGAGACAGTTCTGCCTCGATAATGAATCTCTCCTGAGTCACAGCTCATCATTATCATTGGCAATTAGCACCAGGTATGGATTTGATTTTCCTCAAAGAAATTAATTTACATGAAAATGGGGGACGCTAATGAAACATCGGCGTTTCCACTCTTTAATCCGGCAGACACAGCACTCCCTGCTCTTTACACGGGGCGCAGATACCGATCTCACACGCTCCGCTGCTGCTCCGTGAGAGGGTGACGGCTCCCGACAGCGAGCACGCTCTGGCCTCTGCAAACACCGCAGACACGTTAATTAACACACACAGAATTGTGTCACTCGGCTGGCCGCTGGTTCGGGTGTGCTGGCAGCGAGCCCAGAGCAGCATCTGCGGCGCGGGGACATTCCCTGTGCCCAGGGAATCTCCGCTGGTTTTAGGTCTCAAATGCGGTGTAGGAAGGGAGTATCCCGGCTCCCGCCTGCCTGTTTGTAAATAAAGGTGCTCCGGAGGCACTGGCACCGTGAAACTTACTTGGGGAAAAAAGGAGACCTTTCAAAAGAGCCTTTAGCACCTTAAAAAGAGGTTTCCTGTCGCAGGGAGAGACAAGCGCCCTTTTCCGCTAATTGTCCGCTAATTAGTGGTGAAGAGTGACAGAGCCAACAGGAGCAGGAACAGCAGGAGGGACAGGGGAGGGACAGAGGTGTCCACAGCCAGGACCTGTGCCCAGACTCCAGCCCAGGTAACCCCACAGAGCCCCAGAACCACCCAGGCTGGAAAGGCCCCTGAGATCAGCAAGTCCAACCTTCAGCCGACACCACCACAGCCACCAAGCCTGGCACTGAGGCCACCTCGGCTCGCTTTTGGAACACTTCCAGGGACGGGGACTCCATCCACCACCTCCCTGGGGAGCCTGAGCACTCCTTCAGGGAAGGAATTTTTTCTGACACCCAACCTGAATCTCCCCTGCTGCAGCCCGAGGCAGGTTCCCCTTGCTGTGCCTGGCAGAAGTGTCCCTGGTGTCACCCCTGTAGCACCCAGAGCCTGCAGCAGCACCACCCAAACACCACCAAAACCTGTACAGCTGCAGGTGGAAACCAAACAGTGCTCCTTGAGCACAGAAATCCATTCCTTTCCAGCTCAGTGAGAGCCTACACCCATCCCCTTCCAGGATGGGGAACAGCTGCATCTCTGTGCCAATAACACATGAAAAACAAACACACAGAAGCAAAAAATCCTCTTTGGACTTATGAGTTTCATCACTTGGCTGGTTTTCATTATCTTGGGCACAGGTCACAAAGAAAGGAGCTCCCCCAGCACCCCAGAGCAAGGCAGAGCTGTCAATACTGACTCAGGGCGAGATGTAATCACTTGCACTTCAATTTTATGCACATTTGTAACCTCTTCCATGCTTAAAGAGCAAAGATTTACAGTGCAAGGAATGAATTTTATTGCAGCCCCCAGGCACCTCAAGCTATCAAACATGTGAAACATCATCTCAGCATTCCCAGCTCGGAGCAGGGATGGACATGGGGATGGCTCCGAGCCTGAACTCCTGCTCTGATTCCCTCTGCACTCACTGGGCCAGATAATTCTCAGCTCCTCTCTTTCATTTCCTTAATTCTGGCTTAGCAACCCATATCATTCGTGCCAGGCAGAGCAGAGGCTGATTATTAAATCCTACTTCTAGTCTATCTAAAAGCAAAATGGAGCTACGAGGCTTCTCCTCTGTCTCTGGCAGAAAGACAGAGCTCTCCCCATGCTCTGCTGCCTTTCAATTGGGGAATTTAGATGAGAGTGAGATGAAAGCAAAAGGCCTAAATGATCCTACATGCTTGCCCAAACCCCAACAAATGGAATGAAGCTTGGAGAAAATAATTTTAAATTCGGTATCTAAATGTAAATGGATTGTTCTTTCACATTTTGACATCTCTCTCGTTGTGCTCCCACAGTGTTGTGGCACCTGATCAGGTCTCTCAGTGGCTGCACTGTACAAAGCCATTGCACTGCCTGTGCTGATGGGTCCCTGCAGCCTGGAGCTGTGGCTTTGAGGCAGAGGAGCAATGGAACATCCTGTTTTAACAATACAGTATAAGTAAATTAAATAACAAATGCAACATTAGGAAAAGTGTGTTCCTCCCTAATTGCTTTGCAGCCTTCTGTTATAAATTCTGTCTCTAGCTGTCAGACTGCCCTGTGGCTCCTGGTGCAGCAGCACAGATGGGAACAGCAGTGGCACTCTGGGTGTGGAGATTCCTCCAGACAGCACCAGGCAGGGCAAGGTGCTGAAAGCATTCCTGCTGTTTGCTGATTTCAGATTCTCGGGGACACAACTGGCCAGGTGGCAGCTGGTGATGAATGGCTAGGCTCTGGATGTGCCACAGGACACACTCAGGTGACACAACGCTCAGGTGGCACAATGCTCAGATGACACAACGCTCAGGTGACACCATCAGAGAATCACTGAATTGTTGGGAAAGTCCTCCAACATCATCAAGTCCAACCCTTCCCCAGCACTGCCCAGGCCACCACTGCCCTGTGTCCCCAAGTGCCACATCCACACGGCTTTGAAATCCCCCCAGGGATGGGAATTCCACCCTTGCCCTGTGTGAGGACTGGGGATTTCTTCCCCTTTTCAGGGAAGGAATTCTCTCTCAGATCCAACCTAAACCTTCCCTCGTGCAACTCGAGGCCATTTTGTTGTGTTTTGTGACAAATCCTGATTCTGATGGGCGTGGTCCTTTAGGTTCTCCAGCAGGACAACTGGGTGATTGTCCTTAGGAGCCACTGAAAATCCCAAAGCTGGCTGAAATTGCCAGGGGGCACCAGGAGCAGAGAGCCACAGTGTCCTGCTCTGTGCACCCTGGGTGTGGCTGGCTCTCCTGTCTGCACACCCTGGGTGTGTCTGGGTCACCTGCTCTGCACACCCTGGGTGTGTCTGGGTCACCTGTCTGTGCACCCTGGGTGTGTCTGGGTCACCTGTCTGTGCACACCCTGGGTGTGTCTGGGTCACCTGTCTGCACACCCTGGGTGTGTCTGGGTCACCTGTCTGTGCACCCTGGGTGTGGCTGGGTCACCTGCTCTGCACACCCTGGGTGTGGCTGGGTCACCTGTCTGTGCACCCTGGGTGTGTCTGGGTCACCTGCTCTGCACACCCTGGGTGTGGCTGGGTCACCTGCTCTGCACACCCTGGGTGTGGCTGGCTCACCTCGGGGCCTTCAGAATGCAATTAACAATGAAACCCTTACTTCAGCTCATTAGAATAATGATGTTTATGCATGTGCGTGCTCAGAGCAGGGCTGGGCAGATGCTGCAGGTGGATTTCTGCAGGAGCCCTCTCCTGTCTGTCACTTCACATAGCTCCCTCCACTCCTAAATTCCTCATATTCTATCCAGGGCTCTGTTTTACCTTTAGGGCTCCATTATTATTGTCCCTTTTAGACACGGCTGTTTCCCCTGCCTGTCCCCGAGCCCCTGAGCACAGCCAGCCTGCAGAGCACACAGAGTGAGTGACAGCACCCTTGAAGTGAGCCCCGAGCTCAGGGGACTGCCAGAACCCTGCACAGAGCAGTGCTGGGATGAGGAACAATTACAAATATTCAACATCCCGGGTTCCTTTAATGAGCAATGCTTTGAAGTTCCCAGAAGGATTTAATGGGAAGGAAGAGTCCGACCTCGCCAGCTCCCCAGGGCACGTGGGGGTTTGAAGTAGGTTTTTCTTTCAAAAGTCTGTTTTAGCTTGGAAAGCTTTCAAGCAGCAGCAGCAGCTATCAGGGAGGGAGTTTTTAATTCCTCAGGTTTGGTTACAATGCTCTTTCTGTGAGAGCTGGGAATGCATCTGAGAGGAAGAGTAATAAAAGCAGCTTTTGGATAAGATAATGGCATAATAATAGCATCAATTCAGGTCAAAGTGGCAGTGATCTGACCCTCTTAGAGCTTAAGACAATCTGGGAGGGTTTGAGTACATGAGTAAGTGTTTGCTTTGCTGTCCTGCAAATGTGTTGGCCTGAGCCCAACTGCTGGTGAACTTCTCTGTCCACAGGGGTGAAGGAGCCCTTAGCTCAGACAACACAGGGCCAGCAATTCCATCAGACACACGCCTGCACTGCAGCAGAGCCAGACAGCTCTGACTTTGCTCCCAGTAGAATAATTCCTGTTCATTCCAGGGAAGCAGGCTTGCCCCCAGTGAATCCCAGGAGGCCTGGGCAGCTCTTCATCCCCATCACCCCAGGAGCCACAGAATGGTGTAAAGGTTATTCTGAGCAGCCCATGCACGGGGCACCTCTTTGGAAAGGGGCAAGCAGAAGGAATGGACTGTTGGAAAGCTGGGCATGTTTTCCTCTGTGTGCAGACAAATAGTGCCCTTGGGCTCTGGCACAGAGGGACAGACAGAGGTGCTGGGCTGGAAAGCTTTTCCTAATGGCACAGGGTAACCATCACATTTCCCTGAATTGCTCTGGCCAGCAAATTGCAGCTGTGTACAAAGAGAAGTAAGAACAAATCCTGTGGAGCACAGCACAAAACATGCACTGCCTGTTCCCAGGAGAGTGCAGTGGTGTTAACTCCAGCCCTCCAGCCTGGAGAGGGATTGCAGCCCACTGAAATCCCACTGAACTCCTGCTCGAGACAAGGGCAAAGCTGCACCTGGGGATGTCAGCACTGCCAGCCCTGAAAATTCACAATAAAGTGTAAACCAGAAAGTTAATGACTTTTTATGGTGCCTCTGTAACAACTTCCCTCTTGGCCACAGGCAGCACTTTGGGTTGGTCGTGGTTTCCCAGCTCTGGGCAGTGAGCTCAGACCTGGGGCAGCTGCCATTCCCAGGAAAACACATCCCTGAGGATGGTACCAAACTCCCAGGGCCTCTGGCAGGAGATATCCCTGTGCCAAGGGCAAAACTCAGTGCTGGAGAACTCTGCTCCCTTGAAAAACAGATGTGTACCTGTATGAACTGCCATGAGCTGTGACCAGAGAGGGGATCATGCTGGGATATCCCTACGGCTGGGCTGTGACAGTGCTCCCGTGTCCCCGGCCAGAGGTGGCACTGCAGCAGGTGTCATTCCCAGGGCCGGTGACAGCTCTGTGTGCACAAACACACCGTTTATCTCTGCCCCGAGCTGCAGGGGCTGATAGCTCTGCCAGCCTCAGTGAGCTGCTCTGAAAAGTGCAGAGACAATCTGCAGAGCCTGCGGGGACAGACAGACACTGCTCCAGCTCCCCAGGGCTGGGCTGAGGGAGCACTTCCACCCCTCGGCCTGGAGGAGTTATCAGGAGTTACCAACCCAGAGATGAACCTCCCCCCTGCACCAGCACAATAAATGTGTCTGTGAGTCACAGGACAGAGCCAGGCTGTTCATGGCCTGGGAAATCATCAGGGTTTTGCCAGGAAGAGAACGATGGGATTGAGATTGTGAGTCAGGAAACAGGACTGTGACAGAGAAGGATTAGTTGTACCCTTCCAAATAAAAGCTAAAATCAACAAAGAATGGTGCTGCTGAAGAACATCCATCTCAGGCACGTTGGGCTGCATCCTCTCCCTATCTCCTGTTTGCTGCATCTTTCCCCATCTCCTCCTTGTCTGCTTTGCAGATAAAAACTCCTGTGTCAGGTGAAGCCTGAGAGCATCTGCCTCATCCATCAGGATCAGGGGATGCACAGCAGGATGATCAACACCTCAGGCAGTGAAGGATGGCAGAGGGGAACAGGCAGAGCTGTGTTTGGGGACACAAATCCTGCAGGGGGGCACAGGCAGAGCTGTGTTTGGGGACAGAAATCCTGCAGGGGGGCACAGGCAGAGCTGTGTTTGTGTCTGTACAGTGACACTGGGGACACAAATCCTGCAGGGGAGCACAGGCAGAGCTGTGTTTGTGTCTGTGCAGTGACACTGGGGACACAAATCCTGCCCCAGTGGAGGAGGACGTGAGGATGGAATCAGTTCCCTGGGGACAAAGGAGTCACTGCACAACCCTCACATCAATCCATGCCCAGAGCCTCACCTGCACCAGATCGTGTGGAGCTGGAAAGGTGCACAGGGTCCTAGGAAATGTGTTTCCAAGTGTTTATGAGATTATGGCAGGGAAGAAACAAACCCAACTCATATTCCTTAATTGGAGCCAGTGGTACAGAAAACCTGCTAATTCCATCTCCATTTCTACTGCTGCTGTGTGAGTGCTGTGGACTGGAAAGATAACAAATGGAAGCAAATTATTTTCACCTGCTTAAAACAAAGTCATTAACAGCACTTTGGTTATCTTACCTGGAAAGCCAGGCTCTGCAGAGAGCTGTTAGAGCCAAGTGTGAAAACAGTTTGCATGAAACATAATTAAAATTATGACCTGAGTGATGGCTAAAGCATCCCCAAGGAGGCCTGGAGTCAGAGCTGTCAGAAAACAATTCACCTCTGCCTCCTGACTGTGCTGCTGAACTGTTCCAGGTGTCCCCAGTGCCCTGTCCCCAAGCCCTGGGCACAACCAGGGCTCTGCCCTGCCCTCCCAGCACTGCCTGCTCCAGCACATCTCTCCAGCCTCTCCTTCTCCTGCCATCCTGGGAGGTGCTGATGCTTCATCACCCTCACAGGAACAATTCCTCCCCAATATTCCATCCAACCCTGCCCTCTTGCAGTGGGGGAAGCCATCCCCTTGTCCTGTCCCTCCAGCCCTGGAAATATTCTCTCTCCACCCTCCTTGCCAGCCCCTCAGGCACCAGGAGCCACAATTAGCTCACCCTGAAGCTTGTCTCCAGCACTCCCAGCTCTCCCAGCCCTTCCGTGGCTGTACAGTAATCACACAAGCAATATTTCCTTACTCACACCCAGGAACTCGCCTCCCTCCCTGCCAGCTGGCCTGCTCCAACTCCTTGGCAGAGTGGCAAGTAACAAACATCTTAACAGGAAAATCAAGAATGCTCATGAGGTGCAGCGAGACTCAATTCAGTGGAAAATGTATTCCTGGTGTACAACTCTGTTACACAGTGTCTGACAAAATTACACTCTTGAGCTGCCCTGTTAAACAGCCCAATTCTGCTGCAATCAACATTTAATTTTTTAGCAGAAGTCTTGATTTCAAATACCCTGGAAATGTTTAACAGCTGATATTAATAAAAGCCCAGATTTAATGCAGGCCTCTTTTTCCCAGGGACATGATAAGCATCGTGACAAGTGGTGTAACTATGGCAACTTTATCTTTTCTATTTCTTTTTCCCCTGAGCAGCAAGAACAGGCACCTCACTGGGTGCAGTGCCAGACTGCTCCCAGCTGAGAGGGAGTCTGGGTTACTGAGGGGAAACTCAGCCCATCCCACCTCCCAGGACTGGGCTGCCTCTCTCCCTCTCTCCATGGAGTGTTCCATGGGGTTATGTGTGTCTAACCCAGCTCCCTTCTTTGACTTTTCATTTTCCTCTATGGCTAGAGAATCCCCCCTGCCTTTGTTCCCTGCTGTCACAGTCCAAGCCAAGCAATCCCAGCCCAAAGCTGAAACACCTCTTTTCAAGGCCAAAAGGGTAAATCCTCTGGTGAATCCCACACCCTACTGGGAGATCCCATTTCCTTCCCTGCAGCCAGTAAAGAGAAACAACTCCCTGTGATGTCTTCCAGAGGTGCCTGTGAGAGAGGAGCCCCCACAAACCCCAATTTCTGATGGGCCATGCTTGGATCTGCTGCTGCTTCCTGGCCCCCAAAAGCCAAACCAACCCAGGTGCTGCACAAATCAATTCTGTTTGCACTCTGTGCCAACACAAACCACCACATCCCTCATTTCCAGTGTGATTCTGCCAGTGGCAGAGCAGGGCTGGGCTGGGCCTCCTTCTCTGGGTGCTCCCACCCTCCCCACTCCATCAGCACCTCATTTCCCAGAGCTGCTGGCATTGCCATGGTTTGCTCCCCACAAGGTGACAAAACACATCAAGGCTTGGACAGCTTCACCAAAGACACACAGCGAGGCAGGAACAGAGATTTTTTTGCTGTTCTCACACAATCTGAGTAGTTTTCTCCACACTTCCAATCATGCCCACCAAAAACTGCCTGGATTCGTGCATTTGAGAAATTAATTTTGCTGCAATACTGCTTGGGGTTTGTTTGTCCACTACAAAAATGCAAACATCAGATGGTTGAAAAAGACCAGGGTGACAGCTTGTTCTCCTGGCCTTTTTACCCCATCATTATTAGGATTTCCTTTTTGAACTCACTTGCCAAATTTTCAATAGATACAAACAAAACCAGCCCTTTCAGCCACTGCTGCTGCTGGGAACTCTGCAGCTCCCCAAAGACTGGACTGCAGTGATTTCAGGGGAATGGAGGTGAGGATGTGGACTCTGATTTCCTGATTTCACAGCTCCTTTCCTGAGGCACGTCCCCAGCAGGGAGGAGGATGAGTGGGAGCTGTGAGAGCCCCAGCAGGGGCTGAGCGTGGGGTGAGCCCTGACATCTGCCCTGCCTGGGACAGGGGGAGGCATTAGAAATATCTGGGAGATCAGGGAGCCAAAAGCTGTGGCTTTTCCCTGATATTGCAATTTATAAATTGGACAGAATCTCCCTGAGAGGATGTAAGGAGTGATAAATTAGTCAAAGGGAGTGCTCAGAGAGTTTGTTAAGCAGAAAAGTCAGAGGGACTGGGCCACGAGGTGTAACTGTACCTGCTCACTCCTCACCCAGACTTCCCAGGAAAAAAAATCACATAAGACAGAAAATATGGGATGAAGGATGAATACTTACACACTAATTAATCCTTATTTGTGCTCACAGACATCCATCTACTACACAGCTTTTAATATCCCAGGCACTTGTAGCCATGAGTGTTTTTTATTCACACATCAAACTTGAAGGTGAGGGTTTAAGTGCCCTCAGAATTTCAATTTTTAAGAAAGGAAACAGTCTGACACTTCCCTGCACATTGCAAGTCTTGTATTGTGTAAGTCATGAAAGGTGTGAGACAGTCTGCAGATAATTAATATGGGAGCAGGCAATTATAGGAATGTACCATCCAAAGTAATTATTTTTAGATGTAAAAAAGAAAGTAACACGATCTCCAAATGTTCAGGCAGGAGGGAATGTTCTCTCTGAGCCCCTGGGGGAGGGCTGGGGGTGCTCACCTGGAGAGGAGAAGCTCCAGGGAGAGCTCAGAGCCCTGGCAGGGCCTGAAGGGGCTCCAGGAGAGCTGCAGAGGGACTGGGAACAAGGGACAGGACACAGGGAATTGATCCCAGTGCCCGAGGGCAGGGCTGGGTGGGACATTGGGCAGGAATTGTTCCCTGGCAGGGTGGGCAGCCCTGGCACAGGGTGCCCAGAGCAGCTGTGGCTGCCCCTGGATCCCTGGCAGTGCCCAGGGCCAGGATAAAACCTCTGTGCAAGACTTTTAAAATAAGCACATCACCATTAGAAGGAATTTGTGGTGTTTAGTTTTCCAGTCAGCCATTCCAGCATCAAAACAGATGCACTGAAGCACTGTCAAAGTCTTTCAGCTATCAATTTTGAGTGCAAATTCTCATTTCTCAGCAGCCTCCACTGAACAGAAAATCCCCCAAGTGAGGTTAAACACGGAGTATTTTCTCAGTTTGAAACTGGCCAGATTTAAAACAAAAATGACACTTCAATCCAGCAAATAATTATTCCACAGCACACACTGGGGGCTGACGAGCTACACAGCATCTCACAGCTCAGACCCAGAGCCTCCAAAGAGCTGATTGTCCCCAGGGCCACCTGCCTGTCCCCAGGATCACTGGGCTGTCCCCAGGGCCACTGGGCTGTCCCCAGGATCACTGGGCTGTCCCCAGAGCCACCTGCCTGTCCCCAGGATCACTGGGCTGACCCCAGAGCCACCTACCTGTCCCCAGGGCCACCTCCCAGTCCCCAGGGTCACTGGGCTGTCTCCAGAGCCACCTGTCTGTCCCCAGGGCCACCAGGCTGTCCCCAGGGCTGCCTGCCTGTCCCCAGGGTCACTGGGCTGTCCCCAGGGTCACCAGGCTGTCCCCAGGGCCACCTGCCTGTCCCCAGGGCTGCCTGCCTGTCCCCAGGGTCACTGGGCTGTCCCCAGGGCCACCAGGCTGTCCCCAGGATCACCTGCCACCCTTCCCAAAGCCTCCCAGAGCCTCCTCACCCACCCAGGAGCTGCTGTGGCTGCCCTCGCTGCCCCAGCAGTGCCCAGGGCCTGCTCGGGGACACCCAGCCCCAACCCCAGAGCAATGCAGAGGCCAAGGCCAGCACAGGGAGCTGCTCCTCGTGTCCCCAGCCCAGGAGGTGCAGGGTGCTGCAGGCTCTCCTGCAGTGCCAGTGCCACCCTGCAGCTCTGCAGAAGCCTCGGGTGCTTCCCTGCCCTGCCCACTGATGGACAATTCCTTCCCTCACACAGCTCCCACCAAGCCTTGCTTTATTTTTTTTTTCCCAAGCCTTGTATTTTCACCAGCCTCAAGAGCAGAGAAGTCCCATTTGTCACTCCCAGGAAACAACTGGAAGCATTACAAACACGTCTCCCTGTGCATCCCAAGCAGAAATTGATACAGTCACGTCAGGGCTCAGCTCTGTTCATTCCCTACAAACACCTCACCAGCAAAACAAGTGTCAGTTTACAAGCAGGCCCATGTTTTCTGCTAGCCCCCTTTGTTTTTAATACACTGCGTTGTTTCATGCTGCTTTTTGGTTTCTATTCCTGGGAGAACAAATCAAAACAGCAACCAGGACCCAGGAGCTGGAGCAGCAACGCTGGGGCAAAGATGGAAAACCTGGAGCAGAGGAGCACTGGCAGCACCAGCCCAAACCATCCCTGGCTGTAGCGTTTTCAAAGCTTTTCTGGACCAGATTTTAAAACCTGGTTGAACAATCTGAGTGGCCAACCCCTTTTTACAGGACCTGGATGACAGAGTTACCGGTGTGCCTTTGCAGACAGCAATTCCTTAGATTGTCTCCATTATTACATGGAAAAAAAATTTTAGAATCCGAGCTCCTAATTATTTTTTGTGCCATTTAAAAAAGCGCATTGTTTTATTTAAAAACCTGATTTCTCCTGAGATTTAGGTGTCTTCCATCTCTGTCTTTCTCATCTCCTTCCTTTAGCAATTTCGTTTTCACAGAGCTGCCCTTTCCTGTCTCCTGTTCCATGTGCAGAAACGCTCTGAGTGGCCCCCTCTCCTCCTGCCTTTGTTCCATTTCCCCCAGGCCAGCCCTGCCCTTGGCTGCCCCGGCTCACCCCGGGGCTCACGGACAGCTTCAGCCTCCCTTTCTGCCCGCGCCCGGAGTCGGCATAATGGCCCTGATTCAAATACAATAAAAACCAATTTGAGCACTCAGCGAGGACTGAATTGATGCCGGAGCTGGGCCAATTTACACCAGCCAGAGGTACCGGTAATTTCTTTTCCTGTGACTCACAGACTCAATTCAAGCAACATTCCAACCTTTGCAGATAGAAGTTCTCGCCTATTAGGGCCCAGCTAAACACTCTGAAGGCTGAATACAGTGATTTTTTCCAGCCCTCAATGCACAGCGCCACAGGAACCGGGTCAGGCACAACCTTTTGTACCTGGCCAAAGCCCCCTGAGCACACAGAACTGTGAGAAATACTCATTAGTGGCTAATAATTCTCTCCAGCATCAAATTGCCCCAGGAAAGCAGGAATTCCTGGCTGATATAATCACAAAAGAATAGCTCAGCATCACCAGATCACCACGAGGCAGCCACAACACGGGAAAAGCCAGCCCTCAAAAATTGTTCACTCGTGGTTCCGCGAAGTCAGTGGTCACTGGCCTGCCCATGGGGAAGAGCAGCTTTTCAAATTTTTAGGAGGCATTTACAGTTTTGGAGTGGGGAGGGTTGATCACACTTTGGCAAACATTCACTCTTTGCTCCATGGGTGGATGTGCTGGGGGTGACTCAGGAAACAGTGCCTCAGTTGTCAGATCCGGTGGCCAGAATTAACTTTTCATCATTTGTTTGTTCATTTTGAAACAAACCTCTCCATCCTCAGAGGCTTTGTGGGGGTCCAGCTGCAGGGGTGGGGAAGCAGGAGAGCCCTCAGGGCTGGTGCTCAGGGATCCCAGCACAGGCACTGGAGACAACCGTGTCAGGTCTCCCCTTTCCAGGCAAACCCTCCCATGGCAGCTTTGGGAACGGGGTTGTGAACAATTTTTAAGTTAGGTATTAGCTTTAACACAGCTGCACTAATGAACGTTTCTTATATAATTATATAATAAAAACAGTCATCATCATCATCATCATCATCATCATTTGAGAATGAAATAAGAAAAGCTCGTTTTTCCTTACCTTTTTGGAAAGCAGGCAAAAGCTATACAGTAGGTGGAAGAGTGTACCAAGTAACAGACTTTTGAACACTCTTTCTTACTGCTGGTATGGAGTCTACAGGGAAAGTAAATACATTGAATGTAGGACAGGTCTGGGACAAGGAACACTCACAGCCTGCCCTGCCGTGAGCTCTGCCATTCATCTGATCACAGTGGGGCACTGCAAAGCTGAGAGGCACCAGCACAGGACATCAGCCCTGGGCAGCACCAAGTGAGCCAGGGCAGGGAGCTCAGGGACCTCCAAACACGGGGGAGCTGCTCAGGAGAGCAGGGCTGGCCCAGGAGAGCAGGGCTGGCTGAGCAGGGCTGGCCCAGGAGAGCTGGCTCAGGAGAGCAGGGCTGGCCCAGGAGAGCAGGGCTGGCCCAGGAGAGCAGGGCTGGCTCAGGAGAGCAGGGCTGGCTCAGCAGGGCTAGCTGAGCAGGCTTTCCCTTCCTCTCCCTGAACCAACCTCGGGATATTCTGGCTGCAGTTTCAGAACCTCCCCACCCCGTTCCCTCCTCAGCCACAGAGTCACTCACAGGTTCCTTGGCATCACCAACAGCCAGTTCAGTGTTTTCCTCAGAAGGAAGGAGTGATTACATGTAAATCTCAGTATAAGTTAGGTATGGGTTGGAGGTTCAAGTGTTTCTCTCCCAGTCTGACACTGCTCTTGCAGCACAAACTGGAACAGACAGCCCCTACTGCCTGCTCCACCCCAGGCTCCACGAGAAACATCTTCCCCAGCAGTGTGGAATTCAACCAAAGACACACAGGAGCACCACAAAGTGATCCCCGGGCCGGGAGCTGCTGTGCACCAAATCCTGCTGGTCCCAAACAGCAGCAGGAAAGCCGAGCAGGGAGTGACAGCAGGCACATGCCAGATGGCAAACAGGAATCATTAAGAGAGTTTTCCTAAATAGACTGGGAGGCTTGGCCTTAATATATCCCATTCAGCACGAAAGCCCTCCCACGGTATGGCTGGGGAGCTCAGCTTGAGAAAGTTCTGCCTTCCCGGAGATCCCAAGGAATGTGTGACAAACACAGGGAGTCCCTTCCCCTGAGCTGGGAGATGAGGTCACTGCATTGCCAGGGGTTCTCCTCTCCTGTCAGTCAGTGCCTCCTCTCAGACTCACTCCAAAGCCCTCTCCCAAGGTCTCTGCACAGTTTTTTCTGAGCCTCAGTCCCAGCAGATCACCCCAGAGCTGTGGGCAGTGGTTTCACAGGTTCCTTCTCCTGGGAAGCCACTCAGGGGGTTCACAGACCTGCAGCCTGACATGCACAAATTCAGTCCATCACCACTGAAGGGTCTGGGCTGGAACAGGCCTTAAATCCATCCAGTGCTACCCCTGTCACGGCAGAGACACCTTCCAACCCTCCCCAGTGTCCAACCTGGCCCTGGGCACTGCCAGGGATCCCGGGGCAGCCACAGCTGCTCTGCTCTTTTAAAGTTCCACTAAAACATGGAGATTTTTTAAAGGCTGTTTCCCTGTAAAACCACCCACATTCTGCTTCGTGCTTTGACTGTGGCCTGTGAGTAGGACGGGCCATAAATCTGGGCTCAGTCCCCAAATTTCCAGTGTTTGGAGGTGTGTGGGTCCTGTGCTGGTGCTCCCTGGGTCTGGGGAGGTGGGAAACACTCAAGGCTGTCCAACAGCAGCCAGCAGCTGAGCAAGCAACAGCAGCAGCCCGTGAGACAGAGCAGAAAATCAAACTGCAAACCCCCACTGTACTCACACAGCCTGGGCTGAGCCTGAATTCCCTTTGGGCCCTGCTGATTTTGATCCTCTCCAGGACTTTCCCCCCCTGAGCTCCAGAGCCTTGCATGGCTCCAAGAGCCAAACCCTGTCCCTGGGCAGAGCCCTGGGGGGACCAGGCAGCCCCTGCCCCACAGCCTGAGGCCACCAGGGGCCATCGAGGGGAGCAAAGCCAATCTCACAAAGAAATGCTGAAAAAACATCCTTTGGTTTTCCTTTGAAAGCAGATATTTGGGATTCTTTTAAAAAATTACTCCAAGAATTGACACATCCGGGGCAATTTGTAATTAACATTTCTTGTTTTCTGTTTGGTAAAACTCTTGGAAATTTCCCTATTCACAGTAGAAAATATTTTTAAAGTGAAATTGCTATAAAAACATCAAGTCCATTTTTATCTATGGATGCCACACTCAAAATTTCACTGAAAATTAAGTTTGAGGAGTTTTGCTTGGATGTAATGACTTTTTTTTAAGCTCACTAACACAATTTTCAATTTTTTCCACCTAAAAATGGAACTGTAAACAACTTTTGTTCAACAGAATATTCATACTTTAAAAAAGGAAACTGAATTCAGGTGTTCAGTGAATTACTTTTGTCCACATTCATGAACACTGCCTGATCAGGGGGCTGATCAATAACCTAATCAATGCCATTCAGCAGTGACTGTAGCAGTTACACTGTCACTAAGGTACCCAAAACCTTTTAAGTACAGCAGAAGTTTTATTTAATTTGATTTTCTAATAATTGCTATGAACACACAGACCTGGGGAATGAATGATTAGTGCTGGTGCAGCTGAGACTGTGAACAGATGGAATTCTAGATAAATAATGAAAATGTTTTAAAAAAATCGTATTTCACAAATTATGAGAAAGGAGTAAAAGTTTATAAGCCAGAAACTCAGAGGTTGCACATTTCCTAACAAACACTTTTATGAGCTTTAAAATCCCACTCAGTGAAGGCTCAAGGCAGATGTGGCACATCTGGGCAAGGCAGGGGTCTCTGCCCCTTGTGCCTGAGAAAAACATGCTCTGGTCTACAGCCCTGGACCAAAAATGGGGTGTCTGGCCAGAAACACGGGGGTTAGGTGAGCAGTATTTATTTTTAGTACAAATATTTCCTTCCCAAAGAAAAATCTGGCTGTTCTTTGGTGGGAGGGGAAGATACTCTCAGAAGTCTGAAAGCAGCAATAGGATGCAGCACAGGAGGATGAGGGCAGGAGGGGACCCTGGGGTGGGCTTCCCCCAGGGGACACTGCAGCACCACAGCTTGGGTGCTTTTCTCTTTGTTCAAGTTTTGGCATGAAAGTCCTACATTTGGGGTTTTGTGGAGGGCACACTAATTTCAGCCTAGTTGATCCAAATAGTGATTTAGTGAGGTGCACCAGCAACACATTTCCCTGCCCCGGCCCAGCTGGATTCCAAATTCTCTTTTCCTTCCTTCCCTTCCTGAAATTTGCCTTGGCAGAGGACCCTGAGTGTCACCCCAGGGTAGGAATCCCATTTATCTCCTCCTGCACTCAGGGCTCTGTCCAATACAGCTGGAAGAGACCTAACACAGTCCTTAATTTGGGAGAACCATTTCCTCCCTGTCCCGTGTCAGAACCCCAGCCCAGCTGCCAAGGATGAATTTCCTTTTTCCAGCTGGAATGTGTTTTGTACACCTGCATGATCAGACATCAGAGAGAAATGATCAGACATCATCCTGCAGGGGTGAGCAGGGCAGGAAAAGGGCTGTGCCAGGGATCTGCTGCCTGCTCCAACTCTACCTTGACAGCAGAGATGCTGCTCCCAGGCAGGAATTCCAGCAGCACTAACCAGACAGGAATTCCAGCAGCATTAACCAGGCAGGAATTCCAGCAGCACTAACCAGGCAGGAATTCCAGCAGCATTAATGAAGGAGGAATTCCAGCAGCTTTAACCAGGCAGGAATTCCAGCAGCAGAGGGATCAGTGGAACACGGGCAGGGAAAGGGCATTTCTGCACATTCAGATCTGGTTTTGCACAGAAACTGCAGACGTGCCCAAACCTTTGCAGAGTGCTGCGGAGTTGTGCAGCTGTCTCCTTCCTCAGCTCCTTCCAGATTCAAATGCAAATCAAATTTGATGGCCCCAGTCTGTAATTTCGTGCTGTGCTATCCTCTGCTATGCACATCAAGGAAACTAGAAGTGTCTTTGCCATCTATTTTCCTTTGAAATCGGTGGGAAGATTTGCATTAAGACCAGATAAAATCCCTAAATGGGAATCTTCAGGGATCGTGAGATCCTTGCAAAGCAATTTTGCAAGAACCAGGACAAAAACTCGGGTGAGCAGAGTTATTGATGGACTTGGTGCTTGCCAAGGAACCTGTCCCTGCCAGGGCCAGCTGGACAGGGGCTGCAGGGCTCTGTGCCCAGGGTTCTGTGCCCAGGGTTGTGTTGATCAGGGTTCTGTGCCCAGGGATGTGCTGATCAGGGCTCTGTGCCCAGGGATGTGCTGATCAGGGCTCTGTACTCAGGGATGTGCTCAGGGTTCTGTGCCCAGGGTTGTGTTGATCAGGGTTCTGTGCCCAGGGTTGTGTTGATCAGGGTTCTGTGCCCAGGGTTGTGTTGATCAGGGCTCTGTGCCCAGGGTTGTGTTGATCAGGGCTCTGTGCCCAGGGATGTGCTGATCAGGGTTCTGTACTCAGGGATGTGCTGATCCCTCACCCACAGAGGGAAAGAAGGGGGACCACGAGTCACCCACACCCTCCTAAACCCTTCCTGAGGCACTGCTGCCCAACGGCACGGCCCAAAAATCAGGGACAAAAATAGAGAATTCTCAAAACACCACACTAGAGCTGTGAACCCTGGGATGGAGCAGAGCAAGCAGGGTGAAGGACTGGGGTGCAGGGTGAAGCACCGGAGTCAGGGTGAAGCACTGGGGACAGGGTGAAGGAAAGCCCAGGGTCAGGGTGAAGCACTGGGGTCAAGGTGAAGGCTCAGGGTCAGGGTGAAGGACAGGGGTCAGGGTGAAGGACGGGGTGCAGGGTGAATGCCTGGGGTCAAGGTGAAAGCCCGGGGTCAGGGTGATGCACTGGGGTCAGGATGAAGCCCCAGGGTCAGGATGAAGCCTCAGGGTCAGGGTGAAGCCCCAGGGTCAGGATGAAGCCCCCGCCCCAGGGTGAAGCCCCAGCCCCAGGATGAAGCCCCAGGATCAGGATGAAGCCCCAGCCTCAGGGTGAAGCCCCAGGGTCAGGGTGAAGCCCCAGGGTCAGGGTGAAGGCTTGGGGTGCAGGGTGAAGGCTTGGGGTGCAGGGTGAAGCACTGGGGTTGGGGTGAAGCCCCAGGATCAGGATGAAGCCTCAGGATCAGGATGAAGCCCCAAGGCCAGGATGAAGCCCCAGCCCCAGGGTGAAGCCCCAGCCCCAGGGTGAAGCCCCCGCCCCAGGATGAAGCCCCAGCCCCAGCCCCAGGGTGAAGCCCCAGCCCTCAGCCCACACTCACTGTTGGGGTCCACGCTCTCGCAGAGCTCGGTCTTGGCCTCGCCGTTGGGCCGGTCGCTGGGCTTGTGCGACAGCCGCGAGGACATGGTGGCCGCCGTCACCACCGCCTTGAAGCTGCGCTTGCGCTTCTGCACGTTCAGCTCGGGGTGGAAGATGATGATGTAAACCTTGGGCATGTAGAGCATCCCCAGCGCCACCGACGCGCTCAGGTTCATGGAGATGGTCAGCGTGGTGGTTTGGATGTAGAGCTGCGGGGAACAGACAGGGGTTACACACCACGGCTGGGGCTGCGGGGCTTCAGACACACACACCCACTGAGTCCTGGCAGAAATACCCACTGAGTCCTGGCAGAAATACCCACTGAGTTCTGGCAGAAATACCCACTGAGTCCTGGCAGAAATACCCACTGAGTTCTGGCAGAAATACCCACTGAGTTCTGACACAAATACCCACTGAGTCCTGGCAGAAATACCCACTGAGTTCTGACAGAAATACCCACTGATTTCTGACACAAATACCCACTGAATTCTGACACAAATACCCACTGAATTCTGACACAAATACCCACTGATTTCTGATACAAATACCCACTGATTTCTGACAGAAATACCCACTGATCCTTAACCTGTCTGCATATGTAACACACCATGGACAGTGCTGGAGCACTTCAGACAGAAATACCCCCTGATTTCAGACCAGTTTGTATATGTGTGACACACCACGGGTGGGGCTGCAAGAGTTCAGACACAAATACCCACTGATTTCAGACATAAATACCCACTGCAGCACTTCAGACAGAAATATCCACCATAAATACCCACTGGAAAGGGATTTCTAACCAGTCTGCATGTGTTACACACCACGGGCAAGGGCTTCAGACAGAAATACCCACTGATTTCAGACATAAATGCCCACTGATTTCTGACCAGCCTGCATGTGTTACACATGAGCCTGGCCAGGCTGCAGCAGTTCAAACACAAAAACCCACTGGAAAGAGATTTTTAGCCAGTCTGCACGTGTAACACACCATGGGCAGGGGCTGCAGCAGTTCAAACATAAATACCCACTGGACAGAGATTTCTAACCTGTTTGCATGTATAACACACCGAGCCTGGCCAGGCTGCAGCAGCTCAAACACAAATACCCACTGGAAAGGGATTTTTAACCAGTTTACATGTGTAACACATCAGGCCTGGCCAGGCTGCAGCAGTTCAAACAGAAATACCCATTGTAAAGAGATTTTTAACCAGTTTACATGTGTTACACACTGTGCCTGACTAGCCTGCAGCAGTTCACACACAACACACCCATTTTACACTGATTTTTCACTAGTTTGCATGTGTTATACACCAAGCCTGGCCAGGCTGCAGCACTTCAGACACAAATACCCATTGTAAAGAGATTTTTAACCAATTCACACACATTACAGATCAGGCCTGGCCAGCCTGCAGCAGTTCACACACCCACAGCCATTTTACACTGATTTTTCACCAGTTTGCAATGAAGATGTGTGAGCTGAGACCTTTGCAGGGCAGCCACTGTGATGTCCCACACAAATCTACAACAGCCTCAGTGCTGGAGACTCGCAGTGGCCTTAACACAATTCCCACTGCAAGTCATAGCACAGCTTTGGCTCATTGATTTAGAGTGCAGATCAGACATGGACTGAAATAATTCTGATATAAATTAGGGTTTAGCTGAGCTGTAAGTTATAGAAGAGAAGCTATAATAACACATTATTATAGCTGATCTTGTGGAAGATAAGCTATAATAATAATCAGTAGAAATTTCTGACTTTTAAAAACATTGAGGAAGGTGGGATTTTCTTGTTTTTACTTCAGAATTGTTCTTCAATTCTCTACAATTCACTGAAATAACTCTGCAGAGGGTACACAACAATTTCTGTGCTTGTGACACTCAGCTCATTATTGTGAAAAAATATTTTCAACTCAGAGAACAGGTACTGACATGAGTATTCAAAGAAACCACAGAGATTAAAAAATGTGCTCTGCAAATATACAGGGGTAGAAAAGCCTTTTATACCCCCTTTTCTTTTTAAACTGTCTTTTCAGAGGACACACACCAGATAAACCAGAACAATTCTCAGGACTTTGGAGGATTCAGCACAACTAAAAGGCAGAGACAGCACAACACAGGTGTGAGGGAGCTGGAGAGGCAGCAGCATCTCTGCAGACCCTCTCCAGAAATTAAATATACAGGAAATCCAGAGAGTTGGGAAAAGCATCACACATGGAGGGCGCTTGCTTCAGAGCACTGTTTCCTCCTCTCCTCATGCAGTGCTCATCAGGCTGAGCTGCTGATGGAAAAACTCTGAGAGCAACACAAACGTCTCCAGCCTTGCCCTCACGGTGTCCTAAAGCCACTTCTGGGGAGCTTTCAGAGCCTCCACACCCTGCCCCTCAAATGTGCCCAGAACTGTCTGCCCCTGCCCCTGGCACTGAGAGCCCCCACACATGTCATTTTTATATATTTAACTTTATATTTTTAATTTTATAGATTTAATTTTATACAATTACTGTCATATATTTAATTTTATATATTTAATTACAATATAATTAATATAAATATATTTATTCTTGATAAATTTAATTTTTATATATTTCATATTTATATATTTAACTAGGGGCATTCTGTACCAGTGCCCAAGACTGGGGGAGCTTTCAGAGCCTCCACACCCAGCTCCTCAAATGTTCCCAGAACTCTGTCTGCCCCTGCCCCTGGCACTGAGAGCCCCCACACATTTAATTTTGATATATTTAATTTTTAGAAATATATAATTACAATATATTTAATATTAATATATTTAATATTAATATAGTTATTTATAGATTTAATTTTTATGTAATTACTTTTATATATTAAATTTTTATATATTTAATTACAATATATTTACTTTTAATTAATTTATTTATTGATACATTTAATTTTGATATATTTAATATTTATATATTTAATTAGGGGCATTCTGCAGCAGTGCCCGAGACCCTCCCCAGGCACAGGCAGCAGCTCCAGGGGCTGCCCCAGTGGGGAACTGGCCTGGCTGGGAGCTGCCTCACCCCGGGGATCTTTTGATCCAACACTTTTCCCTAAATCCTGCACAGTAGAGCAGTAGCTGGTCAGGAATTTATTATTTTCTCCGCCGGAACGGGGTGGAAGGTGAAATGATTATTTAATCGAAGGGTCTTTGGCAGAGCTCTCGCCTCACAAACGCCGATGGGAGATAACAGGGCAGGGAGAAAAGAGCGTTTGTAGAACAAGGAGCGCTGAGTGACACACAAAGCTTCTCATGACAAATGGGAGCGCGCAAAGATAAGGGAAACTAATAGATATGCTTATTATGCAGAGCCTCAGTTTTATGTGTTTTATCTCTGCTTTGTGGTTTTACCAGTCAGACATAAAAATGCAGTTTACGTGGAACTATTTCATTCCTTATTTCGCTTCTTCTGATAAATTCCGGGGAAGCATTTTAGATGAATGCAAATGGGTGACTTAAAGTACAAAGGATCAGATTTAACTGACAATGGGGCTCTAATAACTCATGCGTGCCTTTTACAGCTGGCAGTTCCCGAACCTGAGATTAAATTAAGAAATTAAGATGCAGATTTAGTGAGAGATGCTGGAACTCGACGTGAATGAGAACCGGGATGGAGTTTGTTCATCCTGGAGGGGAGAAGCTCCGGGTGACACAAATGTGGCTCTGCAGGGCCTGGAGGAGCTGCAGGAAACTGGAGAGAGAACTGACAGGGGATGGAGGGACAGGACACAGGGAATGGCCTCAAACTGCCAGAGGGCAGGGCTGGATGGGAGACTGGGGATAAATCCTTCCCTGGGAGCGTGAGGATGTGCTGGGATGGTGTCGCCCTGAATTTTCCTTCTTTCCAGTGTTTGCAGTTTGTCGTGGAGGCTCTCACCCAGCTTCATGTAAACTCTGTAGATATTTAGAACTTATCTATTTTGGTTACATATTTCTCCTCGCAGAGGAGGAATGTGATTGATGGTGATGTTCATCAATGAGGTCAAGAAGGTGGCACCCTGTGTAGCCAATCTTTTGCCTTCTGGCCAAAATGTATAAAAGATGGAGTCAGAAATTAGAATAAAGCTTTTTCCTGC
>JBBMKD010000027.1:777371-787557 GCA_037834095.1 Argya squamiceps
GTGTGCAGAGCTGAGTGACACTGCCTGTGAGCTCAGAGCTGCCCCCCTGGGCACCACAGAACATGAAATACATGGGAAATAAAAATTAAGGCATCAAAACTTCCCTTGGCCCATCCTGAGGCTGTTCCCTCTCCTCCTGTCCCTGTCCCCTGGGAGCAGACCCCAAACCCCCCTGGCTGTCCCCTCCTGGCAGGGAATTGGAGCATTTCTTATTCCCATTTTTCCAACCTCCCTGTTTCTCAAACAGATTCCAGCTGATGATCTCCAAGACCTCCTAGAACCAACAGCTCTTTTCCCTGAACACTTTCAGCCTGGTCCAAACACCAGGCTGCCTTTCATCATGGAAAATGCCTCATCTCTCTCTGCTGAGTGCCACTTCTATCTCCCTGATTGTTTTATTTTGCAGCCCGGGCTGTTGCATCCGATGGCAGAACAGCTGCTCAATTATTTCCTGCTGTCAGCAGTGATATGAAGGGACTCAGGAACTGGACATAAAAACAAAATCTGGACAATGCAGGACTTGGCTCGTTGGTGTAGAGCACACCAAGAACGAGCCCCAGCTGCACAGAGCTGTTAATTTAAGTTATTTTAATGAGGAGAGGGAGGAAAGGAGCTCAGGTGCAGCATAAAAAAAACCTCCTGTAGGTGATGCCAATGTTTGGTGGCCTCAGAGCTTCCACCTGGAGCTGCCCAAGGCCTCAGATGGCTCTGATTTGGCAATTTTGTTTGGTTTTAAGCTTATTCCTTTCCAAATCTCACAGAAATTCCTCTGAAAAAACCAAACTGGGTTGGCTGTGATGGCATCAGGATCAGCCTCTTGTCATCTCTGCAATGTCAGGTTTGCTCTGCTGGTGCTCCTGCACTTTTTTCCCCTGTTTTTCCCAGTGTGTTCTTACCAGTCAGGTGCTAAAAAGCCTGTTAGGAATGAAAATGAAAACAAAACTTGATTATCTTCCATAGTTTCCCTCACAGAAATTGTCAGGAGCTTGCAAAAAAAAAACCCTCCTGAGCCAGGAAAATTAAAAAAAAAAAAAGATTCTGATGTGCTGCTTGTGTTTTTCAGCTGCTCTGAACACAAAGATCTTCCCAGGTGGGTTTAAAAACAAAGCTGCCTAAAATCCTCTTTAAAAAAGAAAAAAAAACCCAAACATGAAATCAATTTTCATTTCAATTTTCACACAGAAGTTTAACTGCAGATCAATGGGGTTTAATTGGCTCCTGCTCACCTTGGAGCTTCCCTTTCAGGCAGGCAGAAGGATTTGTGAAAACTCCAGGAGGTTCTGCAAGGTGGAGCCAGTTCCTGATTCCTCTGGAGAGACTCATGGGTGGTAGGAGGTGAAAAAGGAGGAATTTGGTTGTGTTTTGATGCTGTGGTGTCCACAAACCAGGAATTTTTTGAATAAATATCCACCTTTGTGCAGGATGTGCCCCAGATTCTTCTGCAGGAAAATAGAGAGCACTGGCTGGGCTTGGAGCAGGGATTTAAATCCATTTAAATCAATCAAAGGAGAAAGAAAGTTCTTTACTCAGCAGGTGGGGAGGTGTGGTAATGTAAATAGGGAAAGAGTTTCAGTTCACCTTTAGGAAGTTTAACTAGAAAATTCTGTGTTTTTCTCACAGTAATTGGCTCAGGGCCAGTCCAGGAGCATGAATTGGTCTCTGAGAGTGTAACTCAAAGCCTGGTGTTCATCTCATTGGGCCAAAAGCCAAATTTTCCCTCCTAAAACATTCATTATTTAGGAAGGAGCCCAAAGGAAGTAAAGGGATTTTTGGGGTGTTTCTAGCAGGCTGTCAGAGGTTCTCTCAGACACCTGTGCAGGGCTTCTCTTCTGTTTTCTGTAACATTTATTATTTTGTTATTTTTCACATATTAAACCTTTTGCTTTACAAAACACCTCTGAAGAGCAGTCTGGCCAAAATTATTTTGAACCAATCTGCAAGGGCTGGACCTTCAGAGATTGATACATTTACAGGTGGTTTCTACAACTCTGTCCACGTATTAACCTGTATCAGAGAAAGGTTGGAATGGAATTCCCAGATTTGCTGTGGCTGCCCCGGGATCCCTGGCAGTGCCCAAGGCCAGGTTGGACACTGGGGACAGTGGGAGGTGTCCCTGCCATGGCAGGGGTGGCTCTGGGTGGGATTTAAGGTCCCCTCCCAGCCAAACCAGTCTGGGATTGCACCAGTGAAAATCAGGCACTGAGGTTTCCCCCCAGTCCAGGAGATTCCAGGACTCCTTTTCCAGAGCTCCTGTGGATGTTCTGGTGCCCAGGGAATGGGGGTGGTTTCCAGAGGATGGATTTGTGGGGTCACAGAACAGCTGGGAAAGCCTAAATCAAAGTGGAAATTGTGAATTAATCCTGGTGTCAGAGCTATGGAGTTGGCTTGGGTTAGGACCTGGATTTGTATTTATGGAATGGTTGGGGTTGGAAAGGCCCTGAAAGATCATCAAATTCCAACCTCCCCTTCCAAGAACCTGGCAGTGCCCAAGGCCAGGTTGGACACTGGGCTTGGAGCAGCCTGGGACAGTGGGAGGTGTCCCTGCCATGGCAGGGGTGGAATGGATGGGCTTTGAGGTCCCTCTCAACTCAAACTATTCTGTAAAAATGATTTCATTTTCTCAAGGGTGAATGTGAACAGGGAGTGTGGAAAGAATGGAAGATTCATGGACGAGGCAGCAGAGCCTTTGTTCCTGACCAGGCATCATCAGGAGTTTAAACCCTGGCACAAGGAAAATAATTCCTTGTATTAAAGAAAAGCAATTGAAACGTCAAAATAATAATAATAATAATAATAATAATAATAATAATAATAATAATACTTGGGGCGAGAGCAGCAGCTCAAGCCCCACAGGCTGGACCCACAGTGGCTGCTCAGATGTCCCTGCAAGAACGATGAACCCAGCAGCTCTCCCTGGAGCTGTGCCAGCCATCAGCAGCATCTCCCGGGCTGAAAATGCCCTTCCCGAGGCTGGTGGGGCACAGGCAGGTCTGTGCCAGCCCCTGTCCGGGCCTGGAGGGGCTGCCCGAGCCCCGGGAGAGCAGCAGGAGCCCGGGAAGGGTCCGGGATTATCTCCCAGCACAGCGGACACCGCCAGCTCTTCCTTCGCTCCGTTATCCCTCCGGAGCCCGGCGGGTTCGCATTCCATGAACTCGGTGACTGCAGCCAGCCAGCCCTTGTTGCTGCTAATGGATCACAATTAGAACACACCGTTGCCACGGCAACTGCCCAGCGCATCATCATCATCATCGTCATCATCATCATCATCATCATCATTCCTCCCCCCTTCCCGCAATTCCCGGGCTCGGCACACGCACATTGTCACGCCAAACTGGGAACGGGTAATCCCGCAATACGAGATCATTTAGATGCTCATTTAAACGAGGTTTAATTATAAAAAGTCTGTCGTTTCAGGACCTGCCAAACCGCAGTCGTTCCACGGTCCCCCGTATCTTCGGGAGGTGCCCGTGTGCACCAACGCTAATCCAGAGCATCGGGGAAGAGCTTCTCCCTTAATTAACTAACACTGCCTTTTTGCGGTGAGAATGAAGCAAATCTCCACCTCAAACCCGCCGCCGCGGTGACAGTCCCCAGCGATATCCAAACCACTCCCCGGTGAGGTGATGCCCTGTCCTGCACAGCCCCACCGCGCTCCCTCCTCATCACCGGCTCCAGGGAACTCTGGAATTACTTCCCACACGTCAGTCAGAGATAACACCGCAATTCACTCGGAATTATTCACAGCTCCCCATCATCCACAGCTTCATTTGGGGTGCTCAAACCCAGAGCAATCCGGGGAGAAAAACCCGAGTTTTAAACCCAAATCAGCTCACACGTTTAACTCCTCCGTGGCCTGACAGAAGTTAACGAGGCCCAGACACCAACGTGAATCTGTAACGTATTCAATGTTTTAACAGGGTAAAAAAGCAGAGCCTGGTTATCGCTGCCTGCAGCGCTGTGAAAGTTCCCCAGAGCGATTTGCTGCCCCTGCTGCAGGAGAGGGACGTGCAGCAGCCACAGCTCCCTCCTCTCTGTGTGATCCAGCCACAGGAGCCTGGAAACACAGCCTGGATGGGTGACAAACCCTATCCTCTGTCAGCCCGGGACCATTGAAATGCTGCAAATACAAATACAAACAATTGGTGACAAACCCTTCCCACTGTCAGCCCGGGACCATTGAAATGCTGCAAATACAAATACAAACAATTGGTGACAAACCCTTCCCACTGTCAGCCCGGGACAATTGAAATACTGCAAATAAATACAAACTGAACTGGTGACAAACCCTCCCCACTGTCAGCCTGGGGCAGTTGAAATACTGGAAATACAAATACAAACTGGATTGGTGACAAACCCTACCCACTGTCAGCCTGGGACCATTGAAATGCTGCAAATACAAATACAAACTGGATTGGTGACAAACCCTTCCCACTGTCAGCCTGGGACCATAGAAATGCTGCAAATACAAATACAAACAATTGGTGACAAACCCTTCCCACTGTGAGCCTGGGGCAGTTGAAATACTGGAAATACAAATACAAACAATTGGTGACAAACCCTCCCCGCAACAATTGAAATACAGGAAATACAAACACAGCCTGGATTGGTGACAATCCCTCCCCGCTGTCAGCCCGGGACCATTGAAATACTGCAAATAAATACAACCTGTATTGGTGACAAACCCTATCCTTTGTCAGCCTGGGACAATTGAAATACTGGAAACACAGCTTGGATGGGTGACAAACCCTTCCCACTGTCAGCCTGGGACCATTGAAATGCTGGAAACACAGCCTGGATTGGTGACAAACCCTTCCCACTGTCAGCCTGGGACCATTGAAATACTGCAAATACAAACACAAACTGAATTGGTGACAAACCCTACCCACTGTCAGCCCAGGACAGTTGAAATACTGCAAATACAAACACAAACTGGATTGGTGACAAACTCTACCCTCCTGTAAATGCTGTTTTGGGCCCTGACTCTGTAAATGCCATTTTGGGCATCACCTCCCCGAGCCCGGGGCCATGGGCAGGGCTCCGAGCAGCCCCCGAGCCCCCACACCCCCCTGGACACAGGCTGGGCTGGGCTGGGCTGGGCTTTGCCCGGGAAATCCCAGCTCGGGTGGGATCAGAGGGAAGCACAGGCAGGGCTCAGTCTGCTCTGCACCAGCGGGGACATCTGACCTCCCCTTCCTTATCCTCAGTCCTTATCAGATTTCATCTTCCAGTCAATAAAACCTGCTCAAACAATATTGATTCTGAACTTCTGGAGAATCAAATCACTTGACTTCCTTGGTCCTCCAATTAAGGCACCAGAATAAATCTTAACTACTCCCTAATACCGGTTTTCACAAGACTTTCTTCAGCTCTAATCACGTTTAAGCACCTTGGCCAAACGAATTGATTTCCATTGCTCTTCCTTCCCACCAGCCAAGAGAGTCTGTGCTGAGCTTCCCAGTGCATCTCCTCTCCAGCTCACGGGTGAATTACTGCTGCTATCTCAGCTGCTAGGCAGGATCTGCTCCTCTGCTAAAAACAGCTATCTTGTCTCCAAATGATATTTAATTATCTCCATTAAACATTACAGGCTGCTCCGATGCTGGAGATGTAAATCAGAGGGAACAAGAGGAAGATGAGAGCATATTGTTCCTCTCATGTTTTGTCCTCCTACTCCCTCTGCACTCCGTTAAATAAGTGTCTCTGGAGGTAAGGCCAACGTGTGAACACTCCAGTTATTCCATTTACAATACACACATTGTTTTTCACGGGTGAAACCGTGAGAATGGGCAGGGCCAAACCTCAGCTTTCCCTGCTGTGGCAGAGGCAGTTAAGGGCTGCACGGATGGTGTTTAATGAGCAATTAACAGCACAAGAAAAGCTGTTATTGCACAAATATAAACATGCTCCAAATCACTTCTGACCTGGTAGGCTTGGGACACGTTTTTTTTGCTTCAGTCTACAAGAATTCATTGTTGTTTCTCCTTAACCTTCTGCTGAGCTTATGCCTCAAAAGCAAAACATGAGGCAATTTCTATGACTGAGCATGATGGGTTCTGCTTTTATTATTATTATTATTACATGCCTGCTTAAACCATTTAAAACAACAAATAAATCCTTCAAGCCAATATTTTTGCACCCATCTCTTACGTATAGAGAATTTTACTTTTTGCTTTGTGTTGGACTGGCCTTGCTGGACTGAAAATGTTCTTTTCAGGGCAGTTCTGTCCTCCCCTGCACAGCCAGCTGTGCTCAGCTCTGGTGTGCACAGAGGAGCTGAGGTTTGGTGTCAGAGGATCAAATCAGGATTTCTCCCACAGATCTCCCCAGGATCCACAGAGGCTTTGCTTTGTGGAGAGGAGATTCCATTACCAGGGGCTGCAAACTGGGATTTTTTACTGATTTTGGAGGAGAATTTTGGCTGAAGGAGGGGAGGTTTAGATCAGACATCAGGAAGAAATCCTTGACAGGACTTGGAGCAGCCTGGGCCAGTGGAAGGAGGCCCTGCCAGGGCAGGGGTGGCATTGGGTGGGCTCTGAGGCCCTTCCAACCCAACCCAACCCAACTGTGATATATGTTCTAAAATAAATTCCTGTATCAAGTATGTTATATGTCATAAAATAAAACTGTGCGACAAGTTTAAGTTTCCAAAAATTGTAAAGGTGTCTCCGACCACCGAGCCCCATTTGCAACTGTAAAGGCTCTCAAATAATCGCAGGGCAAAGCCAAAATTTACACCACCAACCATGAAGAGCTGACCCCAAGGCTGAGTGTTGTGCTCACTGCACAGAGGTTTGGAGCAGGGTGATGGAAAAGCCCCTCTGTGTGACACCCACCCCACGAGCTCTCTCCAAGCAAGGCTTCACCTGGCTCCCCCTGCTCCTCTCCTGGCAGTTTCCCTTGTTCCTTCCACTTTGTTCCTGTTTATTCTACAACAAACAGAAGAAATCTCCACTCCAGCAATAAGGATGTTCCTTCTGCAGGGGCTGCTCCGTCTGGGCCCCTTTGCAGGGGCTGTAATGACCCACTCACAGGAGAGGACACAAGTGCCCAAGGACCAGTTCTTGCTGCGGAAAGCCCCCATCAAACCAAACCCTGACTGCAGCATCCGCGGGAAGAAAACTGAGAAACATCTGCATAACTCCCTTTGTACCGAAGAAGCCCTTCCTGGCTCTGCTTTTGTTCCTGGATGAGCTCGGAATCAGCAGCATTATTCCCGCCCCCAAACAGGGTGATTGTGTTTGTACAACAGCCTGTGCTCTGCTCTCACAGCCCGGGCTGGGCCGGCTCCAGGATGCCCTGCAGAGCTGTGAACTCTGCTCCAAACACAGCAGGAAAGGGAGCCCAGGGTCTCTGCAGCACAGCTCAGCCTGAGCTCTGTCCCCAGCAGAGCTCCCTGTGCCCTGGCCGGCCCTAAGGGACAGTCCTGCACAGGGAATGTCCCCCCAGTGCCACCCAGAGCACCCACCTGAGCCCTGGGATGGGGCTCTTCCCAAAAATGCACATTGGCAGAGGATCAGGGATGTGTCAGCCCCTCTGGGAAACCACATCATCCCTGTGACACACTTACCTTCAGCCTTGCACACGCAGGAAATTCAAAATATTAATAAAAATCATAGAATCACCTTTGGGACCACCAAATCCCACCATCAGCCCAGCAGCCCCACAGCAGCTCCTCAAGTGCCACATCCTCACTTGCCCTGGGCACTCTCAGGGCTGGTCCCACCGTGCCTGTGAAATACAGCAGCACTGATCCAGCCTGCCTGCACAGACATCCAGACAAACTGAGCCTCCCCTCTCTGCAGCCACTTATTTCGGGATTAATAATAATCATTTCCTTTTAACCTCACTTTGAAGAGCCAGCCCATCACTCCACAGCCACCCCTTGTTCCTGCGGGCGGCTGCCCTGAGCCCAGCACTGTTAATCCCACGGCAGGACTTTGCAAGGCTGAGCTTTTCCCTGGGCTGCCCCGGGAATTCAGCAAACTGGAAATCCCCCAGCCCCGCCCAGCGTGGTCGATGCATGAGCTCTGCTGGGGAAATTATGTTGTCAGCCCAAGTGAGTTTGACATTCAGAGATATCAGAAGGCAAGCAAAGAGAAAAGTTTCATCAACACGGTAATTACTGCCCTGGACTCCACGGGGCCGCAATTATTTCCCAGTGAGGCGCTGTCAGTTCGTGCTGCAGATAAAAACTGTTGAGAGGGCTGCCAGGGGCCCGTGCAGAGATGGCTTTTCACATGTAAAACCCTCCTGGCAATTCTACATTTTCCAAAAAAGAAAAAAAAAAAAAAGAGGAACAAAAAAAGTATGTGTCAACACTATGCATTAAACACCCACACGTTTTTTCCTTTAAAAATTGTGTTACTTTTCAGCCAGAGGCAGTTAAGTATGCACCAGAAATCCCAGGGGAAGAAGAGACCTTCCTTGCCCACTTTTCGTTTTTTGACATCGTGTGTGCCCAGGACAGGGGCAGCTGTGCCCTGCCCAGAGCTGCTGATGCTCAGAGCCTCGGGCAGGTGCCTCTGCCACAGCTCACAGGGGGAAAAGCACCACAAATATCCCCAAATCTGCTGCTCCAGCCAGACACAGATTGTCCAGACTGGGGGATCTTGGTGAACTGCTCCAAGTGGAGCTGGAGGGGCCTGAGGAGGAGCCAGGTCCTGCCAGTGCTGCAGAGTGCTGTGGAGGGAGGCTCAGGATGGAGAGCAGGGACAGGTTCATCCCCAGAGGGTGCTGGCAGTGCCCAGGCTCCCCAGGGAACGGGCACGGCCCCACAGCTCCAGGAGCCTTTGAAAAACCCTCCCAGGGATGCCCAGGGTGGGATTTGGGGTGTCTGTGCAGGGCCAGGAACTGGATCAATGATCCCTGTGGGTCCTTTCCCACTCAGGACATCTTGTGATTTTCCCCTCTGTGATCCTCTCTCCTTTCTGGGTTCCATTTATTTCCCCATCTTCCAAATGGTTTTATTGTTTTTTTCTCCTGTCTCCTCAGCACAGCTGGGAACGGCAAAGGCAGGAATTACCACAGCAAAGAGATCCCTCAGTGCCAACATCAGACATCAAAGCAGCCACTCAGAGCCTTCAAAGGGTCCCTGGGTGACACAGCAGCACCGTGGGGACAGGAGTGGAGTCACTTCTGCTTAACTGAGAGACAGCACACACACTGCAGTGTGGCACTGCTGCTCCAGGACAAGGATACCTGCTGCAACACCCCAACATTTCACCCAATTAATGGCTTGTTAATCATCACAGCCCTGCCCTCTCCCTGCACAGCTCTACCTGGCTCTGCTGGTGGCCCTGCTGGCTGCGGGAGCCCCCCCTCCCCAGGTAATTATGTGGAACACGATTGTGGCCTTGGGCTCTGCCTGCTCAGTGTTTGCAATTAGATTTTACTACAAAAGTACATATTAACATTAAAGGAGCATTACAATGCAGCAAATGTGATAAAGCAGAGCGACGTTAGTGTACCTTCTGCTTCTGTTCTTTCAAGAATCATAATCACCGTTAATTTATGGTCTTCTGAGGAGGATCTAATTACTCCAATCAGCCCTTACTTCACTCACGGTGTGCAGGGTGCTGTTCCCTGCCTCGGGATGCCTGCCTTGACAATAGGCACAGCACAGAGCTGACTGTCAGTGCTCCTGCAGCCCCCATGGGCTGGGCACTGCTGGGGTGGGGATTCCCCGGCCAAGGAATCCCCTTCCCAGGAGAGCCCTGACCTGGGAACACAGTGCAGCACTGTGGGGAATGGATTCATCACCAAAAGGGCTTTGTTTGTTCACACCACCACCTTGAGCAGAGGCTCCTGCCCCAGCCATCCCTGTCGTTATAAATGTATATTACAAAGTTGGCTTTTCACAATGTGTGTGTTATATGATTAATAACGTTGCAGTAAGGATATAAGTTTTTATTCCTGCTATTAGTAAAGAAAACTAGGCATAGTGGCAGTAGTTGATCTAGTGTGCTTAAACTGTCTGTTTGGTGGGGATAACATCCAGTGAATGTGAAAAGAAGACCCTGCTAATGATAAAATATCCTTAAACTGTCTGTTTGGCTGGGATAACATCCAGTGAACATGGAAAGAAGACCCTGCTGTTGATACACCAACTATCAGCATCTCCCACCTGAAGAAAGTCTGGACCAAGGCCCAACCTGGAGGTGATAATGAAGACACAGCCCAGAAACAC
>JBBMKD010000027.1:793665-803699 GCA_037834095.1 Argya squamiceps
TGGTTTAGGGCTGGCTGCACACCAAGGACGGCACTGCCCGCACCCTGCCTCCCCACTGCATCTCCTCGATCTGGGGGGACACAGACAGGCTGGGGGTTAGGGCTGGATTAGGGCTGGGTTAGGGCTAGGTTAGGGCTGGCTGCACATCTCCTCACTTTGGGGGACAGGGACACAAACAGGCTCGGGGTCAGGGCTGGTTTAGGGGAGGGTTAGGGCTGCCTTAGGGCTGGCTGCACACCGAGGGGAGCACGGAGCACGCGCCCCTGTCCCACTGCATCTTCTCACTTTGGGGGACAGGGACACAAACAGGCTCAGGGTCAGGGCTGGCAGCCGCAGACACGAGCTGGGAATGAAGGGAGGGGACCCAGGGAAGCCCCAGCACACAAAACCCAGCTGGATAAACCTCCCACGTGGCAGAGTCCTGGAACCACAGCCTGGTGCCTCTCTGGGGCTCTGGTCCCTGGCTGTGTTCACTGCTCCGTTTCTATTTCTATTTGTTTTAAAGTCTGATGGAATGACACACAACCCCAGATAAACCACAAGAGTGAAAACCTTTTTCTCATGAGAATTAGAACATTGCAAACCTTGAGGGAAGGCAGGACTTGGATTTGCAAGGCTGCTTGCCACAAACCTTGGGGCTTCTTACCGAGACAGAACAGAGATCTCCCTTCCCAGAACTGCTACTGACCAGGGGAAGATTTGAAATGAAGTGGAAATGTGTTTTCTACAGGGCATGGGATCAGTGGGAATGGGGGAAGGTCTGCTACACAAACCAGATGAGAAATGTGAAGGACAAAGAAAATGGTCATCACTGAAAACCGCAATAATTAGATGGTATTTCATTTCAAAGTCACATTCAGCATTTGAAATACCACATGTGCTTCTGGGAATGCAAATGATAAATGATTATGTTAACTACATGGAAAGTCTCACTTACTCTGCAGTCTGGAGAATCCTGAACTCCGAGGTATGTGACAAAGGCTCCCAGTACTGTGAAAAATGAGACTCACAAATCATTTCAAACCATGCCTGACTGCAGCCACTCACCAGTACCAGGAACCAGGGAGGTTTAGCACTGGAGCCCCAGTGAATAGTCCAGTCTGGAAGCCTGGGAAGGAAGGCCCTGGAATTCCCAGCACCAGTTACCAGCCCAGCAGCTGCTCTCTGTGTGTGTATGTTCCAAACAGAAAACCTGACCCCTGGGATTGATGTGAATAAATGTTATTAAAAACAAAACTTCTGCTATTTTTTCCTTAGGTCACTTAAATGCTGACAAGCTCCGTGATTTTCTCTACAAGTCAAAATTCTCAGATGAGTTTCTTGAATCAGCTGCCTTAATTATTCATACAGACAGGAAGACTTGGATGAGCAAGTCTTAAAGTGAAGGATTAAGTTGCACTTTCCTAATTTAAATCAAAACAGCTCCTGTATCATCTTCATGTTATATTTGTGAAAACACCAAGCCCTGAAGTCACACTCTGCTCACACACAGGAGCACCAAGGGTCTTTCTGTGAGTGCTGTAAAAATAATCCCTCAATAGGAGATATTTAGAGGTCTGCCACTGCCTGGGAAACTTCATTAACCTTCAGCATTCTGGGGAAGAGAAAAGATCCCTGAACTCCTTTCTCCTGCTCTGCTGAGCTGAAGGTGTGCAGCTGGCAGGAGGCAGAGGAGGGCTGATGATAAAGGGAAATACCAAGACTCATTAAATTACACTGATTAATGGTGCTTTGGTCTCACTGGCAGTGCAAGGAGCCAGGAAACCCATTTCCATGCCCAGCTCCAGCCCTGCTGTGACCCAGGGCTCACAGGGAGCTGATCTCCAGGGCCGGGAGGATGAGGAGGGGCTGAGTGACCCGAGTGTCCCCCGAGTCCCTCCCTGCACAGGGGCACTGAGGGCAGCCAGGGCTGGCACTGCTGACCTGGAGATGTGGGAAACGTCATGGCAATTCCTCAGCAAAGCAGCTGACTGTGACACTGCTGCTCCTTTTACTCCTCTCAGTCCTTGCCTTGTGCCCATTTCCCAAGGCAGAGGGAGACAGGGCAGCTGAGACTTACCTGAGATTTTACACCTGAGAATGAGGGCTCCAGCCAGCCCAGAGCCTGCATTTCCCACCCTGATCTTTGCCCACGGCCACCCCTGATGCCTTTTGGCAGCAGGCACCAAATACAAAGTGAGATCAACCCAACCACGTGGATTCTGACCCAGTCTGCAGCAGTGAAATTATTTCCACTGATTTTCCACGTGTGAATATCTTCATCACCACAGGCTGATGAATGTGTTATCATAGCCCTGCTTCCCTTATGGCCACAAAGGGATGGATTTCCATATTCTCAAACACATTCCGTGGCACTGCTGCTACCTGGAGCAGCCTAAAGGTGCTTCATTCTGCACAGACACTCTGTGGAAGGAGATAAAGAGAGGATCAGGCAGAACTGAGGAAAGTCCTTTCCCTGCCCTCCTGGGGTGACACCACAGCAGCTCCAGCACTGGTCTTGGACAGATTTCTGCTGTTTCTGGAGAGAATTCAGATGCAAAGTGCCTGTGAGGGAATGCTGGCACCAACACCTGCAGCAGGGGGTGAGAACCTGAGTGAAACTACAGACACTTCCCCCACTCAGAAAAGGACATCTTTGAAAGAAAATGTGTCCCACATCTACACATCTTTTAGATACCTCCAAGGATTAGCTGACAATGCCAGCACAGTCTGCAAAGCAGGAGCAAAAAACTTCCATACATTGTGAGACAGTGCTCTTGCAATTAACAGAAAAACCAGGGGTTTTATGTGGAACCTTCCATTCCAGTCCAGGGATAAGGGAATTTCTTCTCCCCAAACCAACAGCACTGCCAGAGGCAGGCAGACATTGTACCCAAAGCCAACCAGCAATGTCACACCTTGAGCTTCACCGTGTGCCCAGGGACACGAGGAGCCCCCTGCACTGCAGTCCTGGCAGATTTGGGAAGGATGTGCTCCCTAAAACACCCCCAGGTCCTGGAGGGATTGCATCCACTCACAATATATATTCTCATTACGTTCACCAGAGAACAAACATTAACAAGAAATGCTTAGTCTGTCTCACAAGGCCTAATGTAATTGTTCATTTTAATGAATAAAGTAACTCAATATCTGTGTATAATTCAAACATTGCTGCCTCGCCTCCCTCCGCCACAAACATTTCCATAATCAGCCATTTGTTCTCAACTTAATTGTTTCGTGCAATGTTTGATTAAAATAAAAATCAGTACAAAAAATAATTACATTAGTGCTAATTAACCTACTCAGGGAAGAAAATAGCCACGTTCCCTGACACCACTTCCATAAAGACTGTGCCATTAATTTCATGGACACGCAGATCCCAGCGGCGAGGACCGGGCTCAGATTTATTGCCACCTCCAGACTGCAGCTCCCAACTCAGCATTTCAAACATTTGTGTGCATTCCACTCTGCAGACAGCAATATTTGCGTGGCTTGGCTCTTCGGGCTCAGCTATTAATGGCTTGTAATTAGTTTCTAAATCCAGGGATTTGCCATGATAATGGTTTTAAGCTAAGAATGTGTCAATAACACACCCTCGGCAGAGTCTCCTGCAAAATATCAACTGAAATCCCTCCAGGAGATAACAGTGGTGATAGGCCAGAGTGCCAGAGAGGCTGCAGAGCTGCTCCCTGCCTGGCCCAGGCACAGAGCTTCAGCTCACACTGGAATTCTCCTTTTCATTTCCCTGCCTGGCCCAAGCACGGAGCTTCACCTCACACTGGAATTCTCCTTTTCATTTCCCTGCCTGGCCCAGGCACGGAGCTTCACCTCACACTGGAATTCTCCTTTTCATTTCCCTGCCTGGCCCAAGCACGGAGCTTCACCTCACACTGGAATTCTCCTTTTCATTTCCCTGCCTGCAGGGATTGCTGGGGAAGCCTTGTGGAACACTGAGGTGGTGGAGGCAAAAACCTCACCAGCTCTGGCTTGTGCCAAACAGATACCAGCACTGAGCAGAGCACCTGAACACCTCTGCAGGACAACACAGAACTCCCAGAGACTCCTCTCTTCAAACAGAAGGATTGTTTCTGCTGCAGCAGCACGTGAGCTGTGGGAAACTGCCCCTGCTGGGGGAACTGACACTGCTCCTATCCCATCCCATCTGATTATCCCATTATCCCATCCCATTATCCCATTATCCCATTATCCCATCATCCCATCCCATTATCCCATCCCACCCCACCCATCCCATCCCATCCCATCCCATTATCCCATTATCCCATTATCCCATCCCATCATCCCATCCCATCCCATCCCATCCCATCCCATCCCATCCCATCCCATCCCATCCCCTCTGCAGTTCCCAGCTCCTCTCCAGAGCCACCCTCTCTTCACCTGGGCACCCCCAGCACTGCTCTGCCACCCAGACACCCCAGAATGAGGCAGAGCTCTCTCCTACCTCTCAATTTCCTCCCTGTTTTCTGTTTTGGACCCAGCTCCCAACCCACAGGAAGGCAGGGATGGGCAGGGCATCTTTTCAGCCCTTCCCTCCCTGCAGCAGTGGGGAGAGGCCCCTCCTGTCCCCTCCTGTCCCCTCCTGTCCCCTGCTGTCCCCTGCTGTCCCCCAGGGTCCAGCTGAGCAGGGTCCAGCCCAGGTCACTGCTCCCAGCACTGACCCTCCAGCCCCTCCTTCCCCAGCCCCTTCCCTTCTCCACCAGCTCCAGCCCCTGGAGGTTCTCCTTGCAGGAGGGGGCCCAGCACTGCAGCTGCCCCTCAGCAGTTCCTGCCACATCCCAATTAACACATTCAGTTAATTATGGTGGGAAACTTCCAACCAATGCCACCACTTTGCTCCCACACTGCATCCCCTGCCTGGTGCTCCCACGGGAAGCAATTCTTAACTCTCATTTATTTCCCTTTTATTTCTACTCTTCCTTTGTCTTTTGTTTAATATTTGTCACCTTTTGTCAGCAGCCCCACCTGCTCTGCCCCAGCAGCCCTGGGGGCTCCTCTGAGCACTCAGAGCTCCATCTTTAATGAGATCCAAGGGCCATTTGTTCTACGTTAAAGCAAGGACATTTCCAGCACACCACTGATGTGGAGGAAAATGCTTAATCCACAGTTTTTGCAGAAATGCTTATTACTCTACATTTCTGTTGACACACAATAAAATGGAAAATTAATTATTTTAATGCTGTTATATCTGCCTACAGCCTTGTGTTGTCTTCTCACTAATGGAAGGGGGTGGGCCATGCATCTTCAGCATTCATCCTGCAGCCCCTGCATATTTCCTTAATTCAAAAAAGAGCATGTGCTTCCAAATGTTCATTTAGAACACACAGTTCTTGTCTCTTTAAATGGATGGGTTAGGGCAAAACTATCTTCTGAAAGCAGAGCTAACCCAAGGCAATTTTTTATCCTGAAGTGGCTCAGAATGAGGGAAAATCTGAATCATCACAGAACCCCAAACTGGTTTGGGCATCAAATCCCACCCAGGGCCATCCCTGCCATGGCAGGGACACTTCCACTGTCCCAGGCTGCTCCAGCCTGGCCTTGTGCACTGCCAGGGATCCAGGGGCAGCTTTTCAGAGATTTTCATTGTGCAGGATGACAGGAAAGCCCCACAAAACCCCAACCCAGTGAGCACAGCCCATAAACCCCAGCTCAGCACGAGGGCAGAGCAGTTCTGCAGCTGAAATCAAACTTGTTCCAAACATGCTGAAAACTTTAAGGCCTCGAGGACAAGCCTGGATGGCAATGGCACCTCTAGAAGCAAATCCAGGAATTCTGGTTTTTCTCCTGAAAACTCCTTTTCAGAGCTGTTTTTCATGGCACAGCCTCGAGTCCACCTTGCCTGAGGTTTGAGGAAAGGATTGACCCTTTATCTTTGTTTATCTCTCTTAGGAGCCAATAAATTCTTATTTTTTCTGTTAAATGGGATTGTGGAGAAGTTCTGCTTCTGCCAAACCCAGGACACAACCCCCAGTGTGGAAAGGGCAGGGATGAGAGGGAACCAAGCACACATGTGTAACCTGGAGAGCATTTATCTTTGAGTGCCTGCCAGCTCAGAAACGCTGGCATTTGTTTATCCTCCTCATTCCCCAGCTGATTCAGGGACCAGCATCTTCCAGTCAAGTTATTTGGTGCAGGTTTTCCCTCCCTGAAGCCTCAGCATCAATGGGACAGTGATTTCCTCATCACGTCTCCTGTGCAAGGCAGAACAACATAGGACTGGGAAGGAGAATGAAAGAAACACAGAATTCTGAGGGAATTTCAGTGCCCAGCTCATTTAGGCTCTAATTAGATTGCTGCAGTGATATTAATAACACTAACAACATTAAATTATCCTGCTCAGGGTATGCTCAGCCAGTTGGGCCCTGGAAGAGCTGCAGATGCACACAGAGAATGAAGAGTGGCTGGGGCAGGACAGGCTCCCGGGGGAGCAATTTCCTCCCGGGGCAGGGAATTCTCTCCCCAGGGACAGGGGGAGGATTCCCTCAGTGCAAGGAATTTCCTCTCTGCAAGGAAACCCTGCGGAGATGGGACTGAGGGCCACCAGCAGCCCCCAGGCTGGGTGAGGAGAAAAGCCTGTCCCTCCCCTTCCAGCTGCATTTTGGGGAGGAAAAGGGCAAAACCTGGTCTTGCTGACAACCCTTCCCCAGCCAGTCAAAGCACAGGCACTGCTAAAGCAGAATAACATCCCTGACTGCAGTCAGCACTGGGGAGATGTTCACAGTCAGTCCCAGGTCCCTTTAATCCCAGTTAAAGGTGGGATTAACCAGCAAACAGGGATGTTCCATGGGAATCATTTCAGCAGCATTTTCATAAAATGTACATTTTCAGTTTAGTGGAAGAAAAGCCAAAGAAAACAGGAAAACAAAGCAAATAAAGGCTTCCTCTCCGGTTGTTTCAGGGCAGACTGAAGACCCTTTGCAGCTGTTTATTCGGGGCCATTATTGTCCTCATGTGAACAATTAGCTGGAGACACATTAAATTCCACATTCCACACCTGATATTACAGCCCTGCCGGCAGCCACAGCGATTTCCCTCAGAAATCTGTCCAGGGACACCTCAGCAGTGATTATTCCTGACCCCCTCAGTACCTGTGCCCTGCCAGGGACCTTTATGCTCTGCTTCAATGCTGGAAACTCCGAGGGCAGCTCACACGGGCCGATGTGAGCAGAGCTTTCAGCCCCCCTTGGTGGGATTTCCTCCTCCTCCCTGGAGCAAACAGGCAGGATGAGACACATCTGTCACCATTTCTGCTCCACCACCCCCGGCACTGGCACGGGAACAACATTTCATTCTGCAGAGCACAGCTGGGTCATGTCTGGGACCTGCAGAGGCAGCTCTAAGCCAAGAGTTCCCATGGCTGTTTGGACAGTTTATTAAAGGAGTTCACTCTCAAATGTGACCCACAGAAATGGAGACAAAGCAGCACCTTTTGGCTGCTGTTAATTGCCACGAGACCCTTGGCACCACTGGGAGGTGCCAGCCCCTGATCTGCCACTAAAACCTGGGGCAGGTGAAGCCCCAGAGCTGCAGTCCTGCCCCAGGCCTGGCAGGGGATGTCAGGCACTCAGCACTCACAGGGAATTCAGCAAACACCTCCCACAGCAGGCAGACAAGGAGAGGGGAGAAAGGAGAGCCCAAAGGAAGGCTCAGCACAGTGCCTGGGGCTGCCCTGGCCCCTGCAGACACAAACCCCTCTGCAGACCCCTGACAAAACCATCCCATCTAGCCAGGGAAAAGCCTGAAGTGCCTTTGATCCAGAGGATTTACGCATCCAGTGATCATTTTGTGATATTTCCTGGATTCTCCCTGGCCTGCAGAGCCCTCCCCTTGCCCCAGCACTGCCCACACGTCCCACAGACCTTCAGTGGGGTCAGACAGACACAGAATATTTCCCATCCAGCCTCCTTGGCCAGGGCCAGGATGGGGCACAAACACAAACCCAGGGTTTGCTGCCACCTCCATCCCCTGGAGATGTCCCCAGGGGGAGCAGCCCCTGGTGACAGAGGTGCCACAGGGATGGCCCCAGGGAGGCTGAGGCTGGGCAGGAGTTGGGCTGGGCTGGGATGAGGGGGGAGCAGGGATGGAAATCCAGATGGAAATGGAATCAGAGGGATGGAAATGTAATCAGAGGGCTGGAAATGGGCACAAGTCAGCTAAAGAGCCCGGCGGGTGTGACTGGCAGCCTGGGCTCCCTGCTGGCTTTGCTGGGAGCCATTTCATGCCCTGTGCTGGTGAGGTTGCTGCACCCCACCCTCCCCTGGGAGCAGGACAGCTCTGGGGCACCATTGCCCTGATTTTTCAGCCTTCTGATGTTTTCATTCTGGGACTGGAGCTTTCTCATGAATTGTAAGAAAAACCAAGACTGATGTTTGGTAAATAATACATTCCTACCAGGGGGAAAGAACAAATTGATGGACTTCTAAGTTGACCACTGGGCTCAGCGGGGTGTTACTCTCGTCCCCCAATACCTGAACAAATTCCAAACCCTATTTAAACCCCAAACCAAAATAAACTTTCTCTTCTCACTTCTCAGCTTGATGGGTGAGTGTGGTTCTTTCGTGTCCTCCAGCCACAGTGCCCAGCTGAAGTGCTCAGCTCTCCATAGCTGGGTGAGCTCCTCCAAACACAACAAAGCACATCTGTCACTGAAGAGCCTCTTCCCACTCCCAGATATTAAATAAAGAATATTGCACCCTCAATAACACACCAACTGACATTGTTACTCCTGCCAAAAGCAACCAAACACGTTCATTAGCCATAAAATATCCCAGCAAAGCATTTGCTCTTGAATATATTTGCTGACAGAACCACATTAGCCTGGCAGGAAGGCTGTGCAGAGGGATGTGTGGGCGCAGAACCAGCACCTCTTCTGAAGATGGGGTGATTTATTTTTTAACTCCCATTCCTTACATAACTCATCCCCAGAGTGTGTCTGCCCGCAGGCTCGTGGCCACGGAAGGGAACAACAAAATACAAAGCAAAATCTCCAGTCAAGTCCTCTGCTACATCATTTCTTTGCCATCAGAGCTTTGATGAGCTCCTCACGCTCCTGTTTTCTCCTGTCTTTGAGCACATGTGAAATCCAGCTCAGCCTCTCCCAGCGTTTATATCCCCACAAACACTTCCCCTGGGACATCCCCAGACCTGCAGCAGAGTCCCAGCCGTGTTCTGCCTTGCCAGAGCTGATGGAGCTGAGTTCCCTGGGCCCTGGTGCTGCTGTCACTGCCTGGCTCAGTCACGGAGAGGAAATGACATTTCCACCCTCAGTGCCCAGCCTGAGCTGCTCTGCAGAGTGAGGGGCAAGGCTGAACCACTGCCTGGCTGTTAACCATTGCTATAAAGGACAGGTGGTTTTTAAACATACCCAGCTTTGGCTGGTATTCACCAGCACAGTCTTCTGAGCAGGATTTCCATGTATTTTAAACTGACAGGAGCTTTGCTCAGTGTCAAGACTTATGTCTTGAGCGTTAATTGTGCTACTTTTACAAACAAACTCTTGCTGTTCTCGGGCAATGCAAGATTCTAAATTGACACTGTGGTACAGCACAAAGCTGCAAGGAAAGTATGGCCTGGCTGAGTGAAAGATAAAGCTCCTGACTGTGCCAAAACTCCTGTCCCTGCCACAGCTCCTCCCTGTGCCACAGCTCCTGTCCCTGCCACAGTTCCTGTCCTTGGCACAGCCCCTGTCCCTGCCACAGTTCCTGTCCCTGCCAAAACTCCTGTTTGTGCCACAGCTCCTGTTTGTGCCACAGCTCCTGTCACAGCTCCTGTCCGTGCCACAGCTCCTGTCCCTGTCACAGCTCCTGTGTGTGCCACAGCTCCTGCAACAGCTCCTGTCCCTGCCACAGCTCCTGTCCATGGCACAGCTCCTGTCCGTGCCACAGCTCCTGTCCCTGTCACAGCTCCTGTGTGTGCCACAGCTCCTGCAACAGCTCCTGTCCCTGCCACAGCTCCTGTCCATGGCACAGCTCCTGTCCGTGCCACAGCTCCTGTCCCTGTCACAGCTCCTGTGTGTGCCACAGCTCCTGCAACAGCTCCTG
>JBBMKD010000027.1:811036-823444 GCA_037834095.1 Argya squamiceps
CTGGGAGCAGGGCTGGGATGGCACAGCCAGGCTGGGATGGCACAGCCAGGCTGAGAGGGCTGGGATGGCACAGCCAGGCTGGGAGCAGGGCTGGGATGGCACAGCCAGGCTGGGATGGCACAGCCAGGCTGGGAGCAGGGCTGGGATGGCACAGCCAGGCTGGGATGGCACAGCCAGGCTGAGAGGGCTGGGATGGCACAGCCAGGCTGGGAGCAGGGCTGGGATGGCACAGCCAGGCTGGGATGGCACAGCCAGGCTGGGAGCAGGGCTGGGATGGCACAGCCAGGCTGGGATGGCACAGCCAGGCTGAGAGGGCTGGGATGGCACAGCCAGCCTGGAACAACCCCAGATCCAGGAGCAGCTGTGGGGATGGGAAGGCTGCTCCCCTCGAGGCACGGGGCAGGCACAGGGTCCCCTCTCCTGGCTCTGAAGTGCAGTGAGTGGGCTGCAGCCAGGGCTCTGTGCTCAGCAGGGGCCAGCCCTCCTTAACCCCTGTGCAGGCTGGGTGAGGCTCTGGAGCCCTCCCCGTGCCACCTGTCTGCAGGCTCTGCCAGCCCTGCTCACATCACTGCAGCTCCCCAGTGCAGCCCGGGCTGCTTTCATCAAATCATGGAATTAATAAAAGGTGATGGATGGAAACCTCATCACAGAGAGGAAACAGGCGCCTCAGAAATAACCCTTGATCTTCCAATCATTAAACATGTCCTTATTTCACTGGGTTTTGATCATTTAGGATTTATTTGCTTGCTATGAAGATTTCCCAGATTTTGCTGAGCCCAGTAAGCAGCTCAGGACCCGTGTCAGTCTCCAGGCTGCAGAGTCTTGCTCATGCAGAGCTGTGACAATTTAATTCAGTTCCTGACAAAGGAGCTGCCTGCTCCCCACGCAGACACAGGACACCTGACACCTGCAGGAAGCCCTCAAAGCCAGACACAATCTGACTGCATTTGCAGGGTTTCCATCTCTTAATCACTGCAAGATGAGAACTGAATTATGGAGAGGAGGACAGCAGTCACACAGGTGTCACCAGCCAAGGTCTTTGTCACTCAGGGCACGTCCGTGGCACTTTGAGCACCCAAGGGGCCCCTGTGAACAGCATCTTCAGCTCTTTGCTGGCAAAAACACAGCTGCACTTCAGAACTTCCAGAATTTCACTGCCTGAGCACTTGAGGTTTAAACTTTTCCACATTTTGGGCCTTTTGTTCTCCAGGCAGTGATGATCACAAAATGCACACTGAGCTCCTCACTCAGACCCAGCCTCTCCTCATCCCAGCCTGGCTCCAGCCCTGGCTGCACTGATGGCAGCACCTCTGCAACGAGGGCAAGGCCCCAGAGCAGGAGCAGCAGGGTGCTCCCAGCTCAGGGCAGGGTGGTCCCAGCTCAGGGCAGGAGCAGCAGGGTGCCCCCAGCTCAGGGCAGGAGCAGCAGGGTGGTCCCAGCTCAGGGCAGGGTGGTCCCAGCTGCCCAGGGCTGAGGAGAGCTGGTCCAAACCAAGAGGATCCCAAGCTCTGGCTGCACAAAGCTCCCCCTGCCCCACCCTCAGAGCCAGGGACAGATCTCCTGGAACACTGAACACACCCTGCCCAAGCCCCAGCTCCACCACGGGGGTCAGAAAGGGACAGGGGGGGTCAGTGGGTGACAATGGGGGGGGTCAGTAGGTGATCAAAGGTGTTCAGTAGGTGACAAAGTGGGTAGGTGGGTGACCGAGGGGGGTCAGTAGGTGACAGGGCTGTCAGTAGGTGACAAAGGGGTGTTAGTAGGTGACAAGGGGAGGTCGGTAGGTGACAAGGGGAGGTCAGTAGGTGACAAGGGGGGATCAGTAGGTGGCAAGGGGCACTCAGCAGGTGACAGGGGCTCCGTCTCACCGTTGAAGTTGACACTCCGGATGTACTTGAGCAGCCTCTTGCCCCCGGCGTGCTCCATCTCGGGGCACAGCCCGGCGCTGTCGGCGCACAGGTCGCGGTTCATGTGGTGCAGGGCGTGGGCCATGGCGTACACGGCATCGATCACAAACTGCACCTTCCCCTCCTGCTCGTAGTGCGAGTCCTTCCCGATGCGCTCCTGCCCTGCGGGGACACGCGGCGACACTCAGCGACAGCGGGGACAGCGCTCCGCTGCCTCCAAACGCCCGCGGAGCCGCTCCGAACTCGCTGCAAGAGCCGCGCCCCCAATAAAACATCCTGAGCTGGAATCTTATCAATTAAAACACGGCCAAACCTCTGTCATCGCTGCCAGAACCAGCGACGCTTCTGCCAGTTGCTCTCCACAATCCGGAGGAACAAATCCTGCCCTGTCCTCACCAACGGGACCCCCGAAGCCACAGGGACACCACAGGGATACCCCAAACCCCCACGCTCCCCAGGGACACCCCAGAGCCCGCACTCTCCCCAGCCTGGCTCTGAAGCCGGAGAACATCTAAAGCCAGGCAGAGCTGGTGTTTAAAGCCGGTGTTTTGCCCTGCTGCAAATCCCGGGCTCTAACTGAAAGTCAGAGGCAGATCAAAGGGAGAAAGAGTCGCTACAGAGAAGCCCCCCAAGGGGCTGCGGAGCGCTGCGGAACGCGCGGGCAATTAACGGGCAATTAACGGGCAATTAGCGGCACCTCGGGACGCCGCTGGCACCGTCACCCTGTTCCCCAGCCTGCGGGACCCCAAAAGTCCTGCAGAACCCCAGCACTGCCTTTGAAATGCTGCAGCATAGGGAGAACTTAGGGAACCCCAGAGTGAATGGACCCCAAAAGCCGTGGGAGTCATTGCAGGGGGGCCTGAGCCCTGCAGGGCTGCTCAACCACAGCCAGGCAGGAACAGCTGGAAAGGGAACAGCTGGAAAGGGAACACCTGCACAAAGGGAACAGCTGGAAAGGGAACACCTGCACAAAGGGACACCTGCACAAGGGAACAGCTGCACAAGGGAACAGCTGGAAAGGGAACACCTGCACAAAGGGACACCTGCACAAGGGAACACCTGCACAAGGGAACAGCTGGAAAGGGAACACCTGCACAAAGGGACACCTGCACAAAGGGACACCTGCACAAAGGGAACACCTGCACAAAGGGAACAGCTGGAAAGGGAACAGCTGGAAAGGGAACACCTGCACAAAGGGAACACCTGCACAAAGGGACAGCTGGAAAAGGAACACCTGCACAAAGGGACACCTGGAAAGGGAATGCCTGTACAAGAGAGGGCTCTGCACATGGAAGATCAGAACTCTACCACAATTCAACCAGAATTCAACCACAGGCAGGCAGGAGAACCCAAGAGCAGCGAGGAAAGAGGTGAATCTAAACCTAAACCTCGTGCCTTAACCCGTCTCTGGCCCTCAGGCTGCAGACAAAGGTGTGACCTGGTGACCACGACCACAGGTGGCCTTTGTGCTGTTCTGTCACCTGAACAGGTCAGGGGGGCTCTGCAATTGGGCAGCAAACCAAGCAGGATTTGTAACGAGGCACTCCAGGCTGAGAATCAGCAACAGGATTTATTTCTTTTCCCCAAAACTGTCACTGGATCCCTGGCATTGCCCAAGGCCAGGTGGGACACTGGGGCTTGGAGCACCCTGGAACAGTGGGAGGTGTCCCTGCCATGGCAGGGGTGGCATGGGTGGGCTGTGAGGTCCCATCCAACCCAACCATTCCATGATTCCATGATGTTGAGGCAGAGCATTCCCTGTGCTCAGGGAAACCCCTCAGTTTTAAATCTCAGCTCCTCTGAAATCCTGCAAACAACTGAGCAGAAGAAGTGAGTTTCCAGCTGGTGAAGTTCCAGGCAGGATTCTTTTCATTATTCACTCCCTCTCATTGATTACAGAACTTATCAGGATCTCAGGCCCTGACAAGGGGAAGGCTTTTAAGTGGTTTCAGCTCTGTAACCACATGAGCAATGCAGCAGGAATGGGTACCAGGGGAGGGGATCTGGGATGGAAATGCTGCACACAAACAACACTGATAAGCCACAGTGAGTTCCAGGGCTGGGCACGTGCAGAGCAGCAGGAAAACCTTCAGCAGGGAAGAGATCTGTGAGAGGAACCCAGGCAAACACACCTGAGAAAACCCCAGAGCAATGGAACAGTGTCCAGACATGAAGATGAGGGGTTTTAAATATAAATAGAATTTCCAAGAACAAGCATGAGAACTCCACCATTTCTGTGTTCTCTCTTTGAGAACTGCACCATTTCTGTGTTCTGTCTGAGAACTGCACCATTTCTGCTTGTCCTTGAGAAGAAGTTGCTTTTCTGTTATTTTTTTAGCGTGGAGACCTGCAGGAGCCCCACAACAGCACGATTTTCCCAGCAGTGAAGCAGCTGGGACGCTGGAACACGACGTGATTTGAGGACAACACACTTCTGTCCCACGGGTTTGCAGTGAGTGCCTTGGGATGGCAGGAGAAGGAGGGAACACAAAAGCAGTTCATTGACACGAGCATTTTTTTTGCTTCTAAAGGATCCATTTGAAGGTGATGACAAACAGTTTAACCCCCCCCTTCCTACTCGAGGCTCGAGTGCTCATCATCATCCTGATTCCTGAGAGCCTGAGCAGCCTCAGGCACGTCCTCACAGGAGAACAGCGCTGCAACAAAGGCAGGGAAAAAAAAGCTCCAAAGGCAGAGTGCTGAGAACACAGAGAAAGAATCCCACTTGTTCCATCTCCTCCGGATGACAGGAGTGAAATGCAGCTTTGAGAACTCCTGCTCACACTCCTCCATCTCCCCGCACGGAGGGAGCAGCCGAGCCCTGCTCCCGGTGCCTCTCCTCCAGCTGATCCCTCTGCACCCGCCGTTATCGCCACGCAACAGAGGGGACGTGGTAGGATGAATAAATAGCATCTCCAGGACCGTTTTTATGGCGTGTAATTCACACAGACAGACATCAAAATCCCCCTCCATCGGCGCCGGCGCCAGATGAGTTCAGACACTGCTTCAGCTGCTGAAGAATTAAACACGTTTTCAAAGGGCCCGGCACAATGGTGCTGCTGAGAACCCGGTGATAGTCATCATTAACAAGAGATTTAATTTAAAGATTGTGGAATGCTCACGGTATCAAGCAGGCAGCTCTTATTTGCAGGAGGTGGGATTCGGCAGGTGGGGGAGTGCTGGCAGAAAAACATCCCCTGTTCCTCCAGCCCCAGCAGCATCACACAGCCCTGCCTGGGGGCCGGGGACAGCCACTGCCCCAGCCCCGAGATCCAGCCCCACAGACCCATCCCTGCCCCCAGGGCTCTGAAACATCCTCTGGATACTCCCTCAGCACAGGCTGTGCAGGTGAGAAGTCTGAAACTTTCTCCACATAAGCCCTTGATGTGAAAGTAGCTGAGAGCCAGGGCTGGAGAACCACCAGCAACGTGCCAGGGTAAATATTATCATTTGGAGGAGCAGAGGGTGGCACTGCGGGCTCCGTGCAGTGAAATCCCTGCACTGCCACCTGGCAAAGCCCTGCAGGATCCAGGGACAGCTCTGCGGTGACGGAACCCCCCTGGCCAGCCTCAGCCACCCGATCTCACCAGAGACAAAAGCCTTTACCTCAACACCAGCCATCAATCCCCAGGGAATTCCCTGGGGAAAGCAGATGAGCTGTCAAATTTCTCCTGCTCACCACAGAAAGCATCGGGTAACGCTCCAGCCCAAACCCCTCCACACTCCCCTGGCCCAGGATCTGTGTCAGGAGGGCTGAGCTGCTCCCTCCGGGGCACACAAACCCCTCCACACTCCCCTGGATGGGGATCTGTGTCAGGAGGGCTGAGCTGCTCCCTCCGGGGCACACAACCCCCTCCACACTCCCCTGGATTGGGAGTTCTCATCAATTTTCAATCAAAGTAAAACAAATCCTCCCATGAACTGATTTCCTCTGATCACAGCTCGAGGCAATTATCCAACAGGACACATTTCATCTCTGCTGCTGGGAGAGCTGACGGGGCTGGGGGGAAGGGTGGGGTGGCCGTCAGGTGACAGCACCTCTCCTGTGTCACAGAGGCACCAACACTTCTCCAGTTTGTTCTAACGATGGAATCATGGAATCCCAGATGGTTTGGGTTGGAGGGACCTTGTAGATCATCCAGAGCCACCCCTGCCATGGCAGGGACACCTCCCACTGTCCCAGGCTGCTCCAACCTGGCCATGGGCACTGCCAGGGATCCAGGGGCAGCCACAGCTGCTCTGGGCCACCCTCCCAGGGGAAGAATTCCTTCCTAAATTGTTCCATCCTCCATCTAAATCAATCAATCAATCAAACAAACAAATAAACCAACAAACAAACCCCTTCCAGGCGCCCTTCACTCAAATGAAAACATTCCTGGCCCCACATTCCCACAGCAGGAGGAGGGGAAGGATGGATGGATGAATTACTTAATGAATTACCTGTGCATTTACGGTCTGTGTCCTCCTTCTTGGAGCCAGTGATGGTCAGCTTGCAGTTGAAGTTCTCCTCCCAGTACTCTGCAAACCACACGTTCCTCCTGTTGTTCTCCAGGGTGCGGGAGGTGAAGTAGGTGTCAAAGCCTGGGGGAGGAGAGGGCACAGCTGGGTCCTGCTGCCCTGCCCTGGGCACAAACCCTGCCCTGGGCACAAACCCTGCCCTGGTGCCTCCCCCAGCACCAGCACACGGCTCTGCCCACGTGGGAAGAGGGAAAATCCCTGTTTCCTCATCAGCTGCATCCTGCAGGAAAATGACTCTCACTGCCAGGCATAAAACTGGGCAGGACAAGTGTAAACCAGATCAATGTCAAGAAAGTTAGGAGGAAAAAGTGTGAGTTAGAGATGTACCAGTAAGGGATGGGAATAAATGATGTGCTGCAGCTGATACTGGGCTGAGCTCAAAACTCATTTTGTTATTGGTCTGCCTTGTCCAGAGGAGGATCTCCATCTCACCAGGTGTTCCCAGCACCTCTGGGCACAAATACACATTGGAAGCACCAACACATGTTTTCCCTGTCCTGGGCACTGCAGCTCTTCTGGCCCTGCAGAGGAGGTGCAAGGATGGGAGCAACGAGCCCAAACCAGCCCTGCTGCTGCAGCACCACACAGCCCTGCAGTCAGGGCAGCCCTGCAGACACACATGTAGCCCCCCAAAGATCTGCCTTGGCAGGTCTGTCTGTAGAAAAAACTGAATGTTTAAATGTCAAATCACATTTCTGGTGGTGGAAATTTCTTTCAGTACATCACTTTGGCTGATGCAGATGAGTATTGTTTTGAAGATTTCCCCATGGGAAGGGGAACGTTCCTGGCACTGCAGGCCAGGATTTCTTTCCCTCCTGCAATAAATAGGTGGGCAAAGGGACACAGGCTGGCACAGCAGAGTCAAGGAAAACCATCTGGCACTGTTAAATTAGCAATCCTTGCACCAGGGATAAAAATAGCACCAAGCCAGCTGTTTTAGAATTGGCAGGGAGTCCGGGAATGGGGTCAATCCCTCTCCTCTGTGCTCTGTGTGCCACTGACCCGGCTCTGACCTGCCTTTTCCCAGGGCTGAGCCTGCTCCTCTCACACATCCCCAGCTCCAAAGGCACGACCCGAAAAGCAGCCAGGAGCATCAGCACTGAGGCCTTCCAGGGACAGGCTTAGAGCTAATTTCAGCTCTACCTGCAGCCTCAGCAGCAAATGATGCAGTTCACTGAAATCAGAAGTGGGTCCCTCCTACAGCAGAGGCAGCAGGGGAGGGCCAAGCCCAGAGGCCCAGCCCAGCCTGAAGGACTGCAAGCAACCCATGGAAAAATGCAAGAAATGCACCAAAGAGGGCTGGAGAAACCCTCAGTGCTGAATTGCAGTTTACTGAGGTGCACTCTGTGAGCTCCACACGACTCTCCAGCCCTCCACAGCTTGAAATGAAACCATTCCAGAATAAAATGGATCAAACTGCAGGAAAAGAGAGATCCTGGGATGGCAGAGACCCCCAGCTCTCCCTGCCCTGTTTATCCTGACCTGGGCCTCCCACAGATTGAGTAAATACTTGGTTAGAACTCCTGGGACACTTGTTGTAGCTAATTAATAACAAATTAGTGATTTAGGAACATTTCTGTGCAGGCCCTAGGAGGGCCAGCACTATTTCTCTACCCAAACCATTCTGTGATTTACCATTTCCAGGATTAAATTTCCTAAGGAAAATATTCCCGTGGATGGGTCAGAAGAATATTCAGAGAACAGTCAGGGACCCACAGCCTAAACCTTCTCCTGTAACCCTGTGTGTATTGGTTTCCCTCCTAATTAAAAGAGCATTTCAAAAGGGATATCCAGTCCTAAGATCTACAATGTCCATGTGGCTGGGGAAGAGCAGCAATAAACCCTCCCCACGTGCCCAACTCACTGACCTCTGGGGAAAGTGCTCCATAACTTAATAATGCCAAATCAATGGCTCCTGATCAAACTGGAATAGAATCCCATATGAATTACCTGAAACCTTTACAGATTTAATAACAAATAATAACATTGCCATTGATTGGTTTAATGACCCCTCTGCACGTGCAGGCAGGAATATGGATCCCTGTTAAAAAGGGAACATTTCTTACCATTCTTTCCCATCGATTGGGACAAGTGGGTGAGGGACAGAGCTCAGGGCTGGACACAGCCCTGGTCACTGCCAGGGGTCAGCCCTGGGCAGGAGGTCCTGGAGAGCCCCTCCAGAGGCCCCAGCCTGGACACTGCCCTCCCCTCCAGCCTGGGAATGGGAATCCTGGCATGGACTGGGCTGGAAGGAGCTAAAATCCCACCCAGTGGCACCCCTGGACACCTCCCCCTGTCCCAGCCTGGCCTGGGACACTGCCAGGGATTGTTGTACCAGCCAGGGCTGTTCCTGCAGCTCCAGCTGTGCCAGGGGGAGTCTCAAATGCTCCCCAGATTTCAGACACCCTTTTGGAGTGAACCTGACTTGTGCACACTCAGGGTGAACAAGGCAAACGTTCTGTGCACTGCCAGCAGCCCTGAGCCTGTGCCTCACCCCCCTGCCCCTCAGACATGGACACAGCTCACACACACAGAGCTCAGCCTGGGACTTTGGGCTTCTGAGGCTCTGGGAATCAGATGACCCAACAAAAACTGCTGGATGCTTAACTGCAAAAGCAGGAAAAATCACTCCTCAGCCCTGCTCGTGACCAAGCACTGCACTGCTGTGACAAGATTTAGTGATTCCCCAATGCTCCCCATATTTCATACTTTAGCAAATTACTTTTTCAGCAAATACCTCTAAAAGATATAAATAGTTCTTTTATGAGGTTTTCCAAATTACAATGAATCTCTTATTACTTCAAATCACTGTGATCTGATTAAATCATTATTTTTACACATGGAAAGATGATACTACCTAAAGGGTTCATTTATTTTCCACCAGAGGATAAACATGTACACGAGCTACGTCGTGATGGGACAGAGGAAAACAAAAGGGGGAGCGTGGAGGGGGACAGGGACAGGACCCCAAACCCTGTGGGGGAGCTGGGGAAGTTCAGGTGAGGGACAGCTACAGCAGCCAGAAATGAGCCCTGCTGGCCCAGGGTTGTGTTTATCCTGCTCCAAAACCCCAAACGATGGATTCCTAACACTGACCTTGCCTCTCTGCCTCCTGTGGTGCCCATGCTGTGGCTGGGAGCTCAGGGCTCACCTCCCTGGCACTGCTGGGAGCTGTTCCTGCTCGGGAGCCAAACCAGGCTGGGGCTCTGCCATGGGCAGGGACACCCTGGGGACAGAAAAGTTGTCACTGGGAGAATCAGGGGCACACCCAGGGACAGGGATGGGCTGCAGGAGCCTGGCAGCAGGGGTTTGTCACTGGGAAAGAGGCAGGAGCACACCCAGGGACAGGGACAGGACAGGGACAGAGGGAGCCTGGCAGCAGGGGCTTGTCACCAGGAGAGTCAGGAGCACAGCTAGGGGCAGGTATGGGCTGCAGGAGCCTGGCAGGGGACACCCAGGAAAAGCAGCTCCCTGTGAAAATGGAGATGGAATCAGGGGATCCAGTGCTGGGCTGGCACCTGTGACACCAGTGACACCAGTGACACCAGTGACACCAGTGACTGCAGTGACTCCAGTGACACCAGTGACACCAGTGACACCAGTGACTCCAGTGACAGTGACACCAGTGACTCCAGTGGCACCAGTGACACCAGTGACACCAGTGACTGCAGTGACTCCAGTGACACCAGTGACACCAGTGACTCCAGTGACAGTGACACCAGTGACTCCAGTGGCACCAGTGGCACCAGTGACTCCAGTGGCACCGGTGACACCAGTGACACCAGTGACACCAGTGACTCCAGTGACAGTGACACCAGTGACTCCAGTGGCACCAGTGACACCACTGACTCCAGTGACAGAGTGACATCAGTGACACCAGTGACACCAGTGACACTAGTGGCAGCTCCCAGCACCCCCAGCACTCCCAGCAGGGGTGGCTGTGTCCCCAAGGTGCCACCAGCACACACAGCAGGAGCGTGGAGGGACTTGTGTCACCTGTGGTTTCCCATTTCACACTGCAAACATCCCTTTCACGTGTCACAGGGCCTTCAGGGGCTCAGGGGTTATTTAATAAGGAAAATCATTAAGCCCAATTAAAGCACAGAGTTATTGACCCACTGCATCCCCCTGTGCCTGGAGTACTCTCCCTGTCAGCCCAGGTGAGAGCAAATCCAACTTATTGACCCAATTCCACTCCAGCAGGGATGTGATCACTTTGTGATATTTTTATCCTCCTGTTTAGTCCCGAGGATGTCCACACTGCTGACAGCCAGTTATTTACCCACACAGTAAATCATCTCCTGCTATAATTATTGATGCCAAATGAGCTGAGAGCAGCTCCTCAAACACTTCTCCCATTTCCCTGCATTTAACCCAAAGCAGTTTCATTTACCAGCATTAGGTCTGGGATGAAAGCACTGGGTGGGAATGACAGGATCAATTTTAGGGCAGCAAGGCTCTGCAGAGTTTATGCTGCTGCCCAAACACACACTATGGGGTGGGATTAAGAGTCCACAGATCTTTTTTTGACCTTCTTGCTGGGTAAAAAGGCCATAAAATAAATGATTTTATTAACTTTCAGCACGCCATAAAAGTGCTTTGCAGTTGTTTTCTTTTTCAACAATTGCTGATTATAACTGTGCAAAAGGGTATTTTAGGTGGTGTCACGTTTGAATTTTTATATCCATGCCATCAATGACACACAGAGGGAATTCCACTCAGGGCAAAGCTGGGATTTGAGGCTGTGAAGGTTCTGTTGGGGCAGCAGGTATTGGCTGAGCCAGTATTGGTGACACAGCCACCCCAGGTGAGGTGACAGCCACATAGAGTGAGGTGACACACTCCAGGTGAGGTGACACAGCCACACAGAGTGAGGTGACACACTCCAGGTGGGTGACACAAACACCCCAGAGTGAAGTGACACAGCCACACAGGTGAGGTGACACAGCCACCCCAGGTGAGCTGACACAGCCATACAGAGTGAGGTGACACAGCCACCCCAGGTGAGGAGACAGCCAGCCCAGGTGGATGACAGTCCCTGGCAGTGGCAGTGTCTGGTGCCTGAGGCTGCCTGAAGACGAGGAAACTTTTCAATGGCTCTCCAGTTGCAGGATAATTTGTATTCCCCTCTCCCCACACCAACACATTAACCAAATACATTATTTCCATAATGAGCAGATGAACATCTGTGTGGCTTCCCAAAATTTCAAGTGGCAATACTCGAGACAAGTATTCCCTCTTTGGGACTGACACATCAGCATTTCAAATCACTGCCAGGACTAAAAATATCATTTAAATTCCGAGGAGGTCACAGCCAGTTCAGGTGTGGTTTAGATTTCGGGTTCTTTAGATGAAGCAAACCAATTTGGTTCCACAAAATGAAGTGGCTGTGGCATTGTGGGGAATCATTTGTACCTGGCCCCGTGTAAATGAGGTGCTCAGGGCAAACTTTGTCAGGGATGGGAAAGACAAATGCCTGAGGCAGGGCTGGACCACTGGAAACTGCTGCGAGAGCTGCAGAGCTCTGGGTCTGCAGAGCAGCCCCACCTTCACCTCTCCCTGCCTTTGGTACAATAAACCTGCCCAAAGCCACCCAAAACCAGCTCATCCCATCACAGCTGGGATGTCCCTCCTTGCAAATTCATGCCGTGGGAAGCAGGAATTAAACAGAGAAACAAAAGATGAACTTGAACATGAAGATGAGAAGGAATTCTTTACGTCTGGGACTCAATCCTGGCAGGTCCTTCCCTTCAGGACATTCTGTGGTTTGACAGGGGGGCTCAGGCACAGGGACACAAACCCCACAGTGTGAGCACAGCCCACAGCACAGGGACAGGGACACAAACCCCACAGTGTGAGCAGAGCCCACAGCACAGGGACAGAAACCCCACAGTGTGAGCAGAGCTCATAGCACAGGGACACAAACCCCACAGTGTGAGCACAGCCCACAGCACAGACACAGGGACACAAACCCCACAGTGTGAGC
>JBBMKD010000027.1:832118-844301 GCA_037834095.1 Argya squamiceps
CTGCCCAAGGTGGATCCTGGAGGCCTTTCAATAAATCTCTACTTTATTCTCCAGCTCTGTCCAGTCTCTGTTCCAGCCCAGCCTTCCCAAGGCGTCAAGGGGAGGACAGGGGAGAGCACAGCAAAGGCAGAGGGGAATGCACAGCCCCAGGGGGAGCCTGCAGGGGAGGAACTCTGCAGGGATCACTGCCCTCCAGGCACTCCACGGCCACATCCAGAGGGACCCGTGCAATCCCTGCTCTGACAGCACAGCCTGCACGGCTGGGAGGGTCAGGGATGGCACAGACTGTGCCCAGCCCACAGAAAAGCAAAATAAGCACAGAAAGGGGCAGTGGAAGGATGAAAAGGAGAGGAATTAAAACAGGAAACAACAGCAACCTGAACAAGCTGAAACTCGAATCAAACCCCAAACCAACAGGCCGAGAGGCTGAAGGCACTGACAGTGTATTGGGCAGGTTTTAGCTCAGTGGAGGGCTGAGATTCTTTTTGATTTTGCCCCTTGAGGGCTACAGGGGGAAAATGCTCCCACTGGAATGACTTATCTGGAACAGGAATAGCGAAAGCTGAGATACTGGCAAAACCCACATTGTGCAAGAAAATCTGTATTTATTCAAGTGCCAACCACCAAACAGGATGGAGAGACACAAACAGGAAAGTCCCAAGATAAAGTCTGTGAGTGGGAATTCTCAAAAATACCCAGAGAACACAGCAAAGAGCATCAGCACAGTCACAGCTCCCTACAGCCACACCAAAAAACACCCACTTTAAGCACAGTTCCCATGTTGCAGTTGTCTAGTTTGCTTTAGAAAAAATGAAATTAAAAAATCCCATCTCCACTGACATTCTGGTTGTTGCTGGCAGATGAAAACACAACTTTTGCCTTAATTATTTTGTTCCTCAGCAGTAAACACTTTCATCTTTTACAGCATCTTTGATCCCAACCTGCTCAGCACAGCGCACAGTGCGTTAATTAATAACCTATCAGAGCTCTTAATAAAAACCAGCAGTGGGGATGAGTTAATTAAAAGGCAGCAGGACAAGGGAGAGATTCACAGAGAGGCTTTAAAACCCACATTTAACAGTCCTGGTAATTGAAGCACTGGGGAAGGGGTTGGGGGGTGAAGAACCTGGAGGAGGAGGAGGAGGCTCAAGCCCTGGAGCATCCTCCTCATCCCAAGGCAAAGCGAACCCGGAGAGAACCAGGGGACAGCCGGGAAAAGCAAACTCCTCCGTGGAAACGGTGAAATCTGACTCTTGTGCCCACCCCTGAGCCCCTCACAAAGCAGCTCAGCCCCTTTTCCCGGGTTTTTGACAGAGAGAAGCTGAGCTGCAGCTGCCTGAAGGCAAAGGAGCTCTGCTGGACCTTGGCTGCTCCAAACTTGGGAGGGGAAAGGATTGCTCCAGTGGGGAGAAGGAGAACAGTGAAAAGGAAAGGCTGGAAAGGAATAAAGGAGAATAACAATCCCCAAAGTGCCTCCCAACCCAAACCATTAGAGGATTTTACCATCCCGTGAATTTGTGGATCCCACAGCCTGGAATAGCCAGCAGGCTCAGGCTGCTGGGATAAAGGGCTGGTACAGAGCCCACCCACCCCTGAGGAGTGGGATCCTCTGAAGGAGGAGCATGGGATGGTTTTATCCCTGGGAATGCCAGGGGAATGCCAATTCCCCGTGTCAGAGCCTGGCACAGAGGGCAGGCCCCAGTGCAGGGTGCTGCAGCTCCCCGGGGATAGGGGACACAACAGGGGCTGGGGACACAGCAGAGCCTGAGCAACCCCTGTGCAACTCCTGAGCAACCCCTGAACAACCCCTAAGCAACCTCTGAGCAACCCCTGAGCAATATCCTGAAAAAACCCCTGAGTAACCCCTGAGCAATGGCCTGAACAGCCCCTGAGCAACTCCTGAGCAACCCTCTGAGCATCCCCTGAGTAATCCCTGAGCATCCTCCTGAGCAATCCCTGAGTAACCCCCGAGCAATGACCTGGCTGTTCCTGCCACCCCAGAGCCTGGGAGGATTCTCTGCAGCCAGTTCTGCTGCTCAGGGGATGCAGGACCTGGAATCAAAGAGCTGCTCCAGTAGCCATGGAGACCCACGATTATTTTGTGCTCTTTGGATCCTGCTACAACACTAAGTACATTATTCTGCTTGCCTGAAATTCTCCGGGAGCTGTTTTTCCTTATCGCCACTTAATTGGATTACCAGGTAGCAGAAGAGACAATTTAACACTTTTTCAGCTGATTTATCTGCAGAGATCCTCTGGTTTTGGGGAGGGGAATCACTTTTGGCAATGCTGCAAACATCACGTCACAAAGTTATGTTGGTGCTGGTGACTGTTAAAGGAACTCTCAATTAATCTGATGAATACATTCCTTTAAAATGAGCACTGCCAAGGGCTGCCTCCTGGGTGTTTATCAGAGCTCTGGGAACAACAGACAAAGCGCCTGAAAAGGGATTCCAAGACATCCCTCACTGCACAGAAAACCCCCCAAAATGAAGTTTTGCAGGGTGGTTCGTTGGGAGGGGTGAGAACAGCTCAGGTTAAATACAGATGGAATGCTGCAGACAGGCAAAAGATGGTACCAAAAAAATGATTTACAAAATCAGGCCTTGCTCTGCTGAATTACCAAGATAAGTAATTCCACTCCTAAATGCAGCTTGCAAGTGCCCGTGCAAAACAATCCTGGGTGTGAAAAGTGCCTTTGCACAACAATCTGCTCGTGGGGAGACAAAGGAGTGGCACCTGCAGAAAGAACAGGTCTGTCCCACGGGAATCCACAGAGGGAAAACGGAAATTCCTGAGCCTTGGCACACACAAATCACCCTCTCAGCAGGGAATAAAGGAGTGAGAAAACCACCAACCAAGGGGTGCTGCACACGAGGTCTGTGAAAACCCTTTGGAAAGGCTGATGCAGAGCCCAGGAGATGCCCGGGCACTCCAAACACTCCAAAGGAGTTTCAGTCTGTGGAAATGAGCTGAGGGATAGAAAAGCCATTCCCTGCAGCCAGAAAAGGAAATAAATTGATTTCTTCTGCCCCCCAATGAACCAGATCAAGGCACTTTCAGAGAGAGCTGGGTGGGTTTTATTCTGCTGCACAAAACACAGGTCTGGGAGATGGAACATCCTGGGCATGGAGCACCACACTGCAAGGGGAAAAAAATAAATGGAGAGGCCAAATCAGCACAGAATAGGCAGGATCCTCAAGAAAAAGGAACTTCAAGTAAAAAAATGGTTTGTGGAGAGATCCAGAAATGCCAGCTGGGCCCTCGTGTCCTAAATCAAAGCCCTGATGAGGCCCTGGATTGGCTGCTTGTGTCCTTACTAGAACAATTAATGCCCTGCTCCCCAGGAATGCTCACCCCTGCCTGCCAAGAGCTCCAAAGTCCTTGCTCGTGGCAGTAAAAGAAGTTTACAACTGCCCTGCTCTGCAGATGGGCTCGAATTTAAATTACATCTCCATAGTATGGTAACTCAATTGTAAAAATGGAAAGTGCACCAGTAATAAAATTACATTAAAACATGGAATGACAACAATTTATCCAAGGAAAAGGATCCCTGTGGATACCCAACAGCTTTAACTTAGAAACTTTCTACACATGAAGAAGCTACTGAATCACTTGGAAATTTCATTTTCACTAATCTTGTTTATTGTTTCATTTTTTCACATTAGCCCCCATCATTACCCAACAACAGAACACCTAAACTAATATGGAAGACTAATATTTCCAGTATGTTATTCATTAATGCTTAATTCCATTGTGTCAGACCTTTGCTGCATGTTTAATGACATTCCTGGTGTGTTTTATCACCTCAAAATTGTCCTTTATTATGGCAGTTAAACTCCAGTAATATACAAAAAATTAAGACTCTCCTTGGGAACACTAAATTAAATTATAAGAATGGTGTAAGATCACTTTGAGAGATGTAGGAAAGCTCTGTTTGTGAGACAGACTAGGAGAAAATGAGGATGTGCTGTAGGACCACGAGTGGGAACAGGCTCAGCCAGGGCTTGGCTGCACAGGGGATTGGGAGTTCTTGGCTTCCTAAAATCTGCTACAAAAGCTGCATTGAAGCTGATGCCTGAAGTTTTGTCTTTCCTGTATTTCAGGTTCTGTGCTGCCCAGGGGTGCAGCTCTGAGCTCACAGGCAGTGTCACCCAGCTCTGCACACAGCAGGGACACAAAACAAATCCTTCTCCTGCTGCACACCAAGGACAACTTTCAGCCCCAAAAGCACAAACAAGGCTGGGCTAGAGGAACAAGAAGGATGGGACCTCACAGCCTGCAGCTGGAATTGGACAATTAAACCCCAAGATGCAAATGGACCAAAACTTAGAAAAATGTAAGACCTTGTGACCAGTTTGTCCATTTTGTGAGCATTTTGTGTCCATTTTGTGTCCATTTTGTGACCATTTTGGGTCCACCTTGGGTGCAGCCCTGGCCAGGCTCTTGCCCTGCCCAAGGTGGATCCTGAAGGCCTTTCAATAAATCTCTGCTTTACTCTCCAGCTCTGTCCCGTCTCTGTTCCAGCTCAGCCTTCCCAAGGTATCAGTTTTTGGTGACCACAAAGGGACAATGAGGCACCTGGAAAACCCCCCTGGAACAGAGGAAGCCCCAGCCACACAGTGCAGCCACGTGGGGAAAAGCAATAGAAAATAGAGCAAACTGCTTCCAACATTTCAATCCCTTGTGTTGGTGCAGCTCCATGCCAGGAGCAGAGCCCTGCGAAGGGGGAACCTGCCCAGGAGGGCTCTGAGATCCACCCAATAATGAAATGTTACCTGTTGGAAAGAGATGGGGCTGCAGGGAACCAAGAACCTGCCCAGGAGGGCTCTGAGATCCAGCCAACAATGGAATGTTACCTGTGGAAGGAGGTGGGATTGCAGGGAACCAAGAAGAAAACCCCCAAATGGATGAAGAATTCCCTGTTTTCTTTAGAAGGGCCAGAGCAGGAAGCTCCTCAGCTGAACAACTTCCTTTATGCTTTGAGCCTTGTCTTTCACCTGCTTCTAACAACCAGGAGAAGAGAGAGACCCCAGGCTCAGACACGTGGGCTGAGGTGAAAGGGCTTTCACTGGAGATCTGTGGGACCGTGTGAGATCTGACCCTGGGGGCACCTGCTGAGCCATGGGATCAACCCCCCAGGGGGGAAAGTCTGATCTCCAACAGCACAAATCCCCAGATAATGCAAGTATGAACCAGACTCACAGACAGAATCAGGGCTAAACCAGACTCACAGACAGAATCAGGGCTAAACCAGACTCACAGACAGAATCAGGGATAAACCAGACTCACAGACAGACTCAAAGATAAACCAGACTCACAGACAAAATCAGGGATAAACCAGACTCACAGAGCTGCCAAGGCTGGAGCAGACCTCAGGGGCCCAGCTGGAGCCCAGCACCACCCCCGTGGTCCCCACTAAGCCTCAGGTCCGTCCTTGCAGAGCCTGGGAGCAGCTCTAGAGCAGCCTGAGCAGAGCCCCCCCAGCAGTGTCACAACACTCCTGAGACACTCCTGAGACACTCCTGAGATATTTCTGCTTCAGGAACAGCCGTGGGTGGTGTGAGCTCCAGCTGGGGAGAGACACAAACAGAAATCCCAAAATACCCCGGGGAGAGCAGAGCTCCAGCCCTAATGATGGAGCTTTCCCCCAATGATGGAGCTTTTCCCTAATGATGGAGCTTTTCCCTAATGATGGAGCTTTTCCCTAATGATGGAGCTTTCCCCTAATAATAGAGCTTCTCCCTGATGATGGAGCTTTTCCCTGATGATGGAGCTTTTCCCTGATGATGGAGCTTTCCCCCAATGATGGAGCTTTCCCCCAATGATGGAGCTTTCCCCCAATGATGGAGCTTTTCCCTAATGATGGAGCTTTCCCCTAATAATAGAGCTTCTCCCTGATGATGGAGCTTTTCCCTGATGATGGAGCTTTTCCCTGATGATGGAGCTTTTCCCTGATGATGGAGCTTTCCCCTAACAATAGAGCTTCTCCCTGATGATGGAGCTTTTCCCTGATGATGGAGCTTCTCCCTGATGATGGAGCTTTTCCCTGATGATGGAGCTTTTCCCTGATGATGGAGCTTCTCCCTAATGATGGAGCTTCTCCCTAACAATGGAGATTTTCCCTAACAATGGAACTTTCCCCCAATGACGGAGCTTTTCCCCAGTGATGGAGCTTTTCCCGTAACAATGGAGCTTTTCCTTAATGATGGAACTTTTCCCTAATGATGGAGCTTTCCCCTAACAATAGAGCTTTTCCCCTGAAGATGGAGCTTTTCCCTGATGATGGAGCTTTTCCAGGCAGGTTTGGTGTGTTCCCAACCCATTTTTTCTCAGAAGCACCACGGTGTTCCTGCCTGCTCCCAGATAATGGCCCTGCTGTGGCTGCTGTGTGCCAGGGCAAGCACGGACTTGTCCCCTCTCCAAAGAGTGACAAATGCAGAGAGCAGCCAGGACACTGTGAGACATCTCCGTGGGAGGGCAGGCGGGAGGAGAGATCTCTCAGAGATAATTTGGGAAGGAAACATGTTTCCTTGGTTTTCCCACCCAGCATTTACAGCATGACAAAATGCTCTCACCAGCCCAGTGCCAGCCTTACAAAAGCTCTGCAATAGATCAGGGACAGGGAACGAGGCCCATCAAATAAGGGTGAAAATAGGGTTGAAGAGCTGAACCCCAGAGGACACTCCCATAGCCCACGGTGGTGCCCATCCCTCAGAGTGGATCAGACCTGCAGGTGCCAGCTGGGGTGGCTGTGACACCAAACCAGGGTTTTGTTAGGTCCCACCTGGGGTTTGGATCCCTCCTCCCCTGCTGCAGCACGTTTTGCCTCCAGATTCACACCCAAGGTCCTTGCGGGGGCTCCCACAGTGACCACTGCTCTTCTGGGACCCCAAACGGGCACATTCAGCAAAGCTGGGGATTGTTTAAATAGGCTCTGTCCCAGCCCTGAGCCAGGGAAATGGAGAATAGGAACAGAACTCTATAACTCCTTGGTTTTCTGGTCGTTCTCATAATCCCCATCTCCTTCACACTGGAGTAATGTTCTTAATGTACTCGGCTGAGCCGTAATGGCCCTGTCTCAAATGGGTACTAAAAATACAATATAGTTCAATAAAAGCACTCCTGCAGCCTGGCAGAGCCCAGCCCTGCCCTGCCTGGGTGTGAGACACTCATTCCATGGAGCTCATTTGCCACCAGGGGCTGGCAAAGGCACAGGAGCAGCTCTGGGGGGGAGCCCAGGGCCATCCCAGCTGTGCCCCATGGAAATCCCATGTCAGAGCCCAGTCAGACACCAACACCCAGCTGGGGACTCTGGGGACAGGGCTGAGGGACAGGGACACCCAGTGACAGCCCCGGCCAGGTTGGACAGGGCTGGCAGCAGCCTGGGACAGCGGCAGGGGTGGCCCTGGGTGGGATTTAGGGTCTGTCCCAGCCCCACTCCCTGGCCACGAGGTCACTTCTGCCAGGAACCCCAAGGAGAGGTGGAACATGGATATTCCTGGGTGATCCCAGCACAAAGCTCTTCACTGCCTGCCTTCCAAGGAGCCTTTTCATGCACAGCCCATTAAAGACAGAGGGATTCTCTTCCTCTGAGGCTGGGCTTGAGAGACCCACGAAACATTTGCCAATATCCGGAGTGTTTGACTGCACAGGGATTGCTGCAGGAATCAGCCCCCAGGAAAGCCCACACTGCCCTAAAAGCTGCCAAAAACAGCATCAGTCTTTAAAGCCTCCATTTCCTTGGTGCTGCACTCCTGATTTTATGGACTGGGCATCCAGACCTGTGGCAGTGTGGGAGAAGCTGCACCAAGAATAAACCCAAGGAAACTCACTGTACAGCAAGAACTTCAGGGAGTCAAAATATTAGAAATGAGGTCACAGCCTCCAATCAATCAATCATCAATCAATCAATCTTTAAACAATTCTTATGCCACAAAGAAGTTTTTATCACTACTTTTTGCAGAATCTTGATAGGGCAGGGCAGCACCAGGAAATCTGGGATTCACAGGACCAAAGAGAGAGGCCAAAGAGAGGCTAAGGGAGAATTAACACACTGAATGTGCCCCTTTCCCTCACTGTGGGGCACTCCTCACATCAGGCTCAAATTAATTGAATTTCCTTCTGTTATTTGCAGATCAAATTTCACCCTGTCCCCCCTGAGATCCTGCAGTGTGCATTATCCCATGGCATTTATCACACCCCACGGGAATGGAGGAGATCAAGAGCTCCACTCCAGAGCTCTGTGTGTAAATAGTGACAGTGCAGAGAGGTTTTTGTTTGCTCTGTAAATCCCTGGGCTGCAGGATGGGGCTCCCCACTGAAATCTCCCTCCTAGACTGACTTTTCAGTCTGCTCCTCATCCCAATCAGGAATGAGGAACAAGGGCCAACACATCTTCTCTTAAAAGGAGTCTGACTTGTATGGAGGAATTTAAATGATGTTCTGAGTGTTAAACAAATGAAAAGTAATTAAATCAATGTAAGTTCTAAGGAAACAGATGTTAACTGTTATTTCACACAAGACATCCACCTCCTTTATCTTTAATTCATTTTGTGGTCGGAAAAGATGACCAAAGTTATCTTTACTTTGCAAAAACTACTGCAATGGGAGTGAGGGAAATTAACACTTTGATTAACACTTTTAATATTTGAAATTAATTTCAAAGCTTCATCTCAGTTCCCAAGGTTTGTATTAATCATCTCTCCCAATATTATGGCACATTGAAAGAACCTGATTAGATTGATTCCAAAACAGAGAGTGAAGAGGCAGCTCAGCCACCACTGATTCAATTCCTCTCTGCCATCCCAAGTCTGCCTGCCCAGGGAACTTGCCCTGCAGAGGAGCTGCTTTGAACCAGCTCTATTTTAACAGAAAATGTGGGATTTTCAAGGTAAAATTCTCTTTCTCAGAGCTCACACACAGAGCAGCCCATTCCAGGGCTGGGATCTGGGGCTGGGACACCCTCAGAGCTCTGGCACACCATGGCTGGATGGGAACTGTCAGCTCACAGAGCCATGGGGTGGTTCAGGCTGGAAAATCCCTCTGGGATCAGACCCCAACCCTGCCCCAGCACTGCCAGGGCCACCAGTGCCCCGTGTCCCCAAGTGCCACATCCACAGCACTGCCAGGGCCACCAGTGCCCCGTGTCCCCAAGTGCCACATCCACAGGGCTTTGAAATCCCTCCAGGGATGGGCACTCCAAACCTCCCTGGGCAGCCCCTTCCAGTGTTTAACAACACTTGCCATGAAGAAATTGCTCCTGGGCACCCTTTCCATGAAGAACTGTTCCCAAAATCCACCCAGACCCTCCCCAGCACAGCCTGAAGCTGTTCCCTCCCCTCCTGTCCCTGTTCCTTGGGGGCAGATCCCAACCCGGGGCTGTCCCCTCCTGGCAGGGAGTTGTGCAGAGCCAGGAATTCCTCCTGATCCCCATTTTCTCCAGGCTGAGTCCCTTTCCCAGCTCTCTCAGGAATTCTGCACCCCCTGCCCTGTCCCACCCCTGGAACAGACCCTGCACCCTCAGGGGAGCTCCCCTGGAGAAGCAGCTCCACATTTACAACTCATGGAGTTGACTTCTGCCTCTCTCAGAGCAAGGCAATGTTCCCTGCATAAAAAATAAAGGATAAAAGCAGAAAATCCACCAAAATTGCAGCGAGCCTTGTTTAATCCACTCGCTCTCAGTCGTTCTGCAGACTCCTTATTTTGGGGAAATAAATGTTTTTAATGAAGTTTGGCTGCACGGCTGCTGAGGCAAGGGCTGAGTGTCAGAGCTCGGGAGCAGCCCCTGCACATCCTCCCCCGAGCTGCACTCGATGGTGATAAAGCAATTTGTTGAGTCATGCTCTTCTCCCTCTCTCCAATCTTGATTCCCCAGACGGTGTCGGGCTCTCCATTTGTTAATCCATACTTAATTTTTAAATCACAAAACATCATGGCTTTAAAGATAAGCTTTTAAAGCGGCCTCCTACACACAAGTCTCTCTTTGCCATCTCCCGGGATGGGGCTGATAACGAGCCACGATCACACGCCTCAAATATTCATGAAGGAGCTGCTGCTGCTGGGGCTGGGAGCTGCCAGGGCAGGTGGGGATGGGATGGGATGGGATGGGATGGGATGGGATGGGATGGGATGGGATGGGGAGGGAAACCTGTGCTGCCCCGAGTTTTCAGCCTTCTGATGTTTTACATTTCTGTGCTGGAGTTTTCTCACACACGTTGTAACATAAACAGAGTGATGTTTTGTAAATCGTGTATTCCTTCCTGGAGGAAGGACAAATTGATGGATTCTGGTTTGACCAGTGGGTCAGAGAGGAGTCAACCTCGTCCCCCCAATCACTGGCCAAAGTCCAAACCCTATTTAAACCCTAAACCCCAAATAAACTTCCTTCTTTCTCATCTCACAACTGGACCTCGTGAGTGTCCTTCTTTCATGTCCATCAGGTGACAAACCTGGGCAGGGACACCTGGGCAGGAACCAGGCTGAGGATGAAAGAGCACGGGAGGAAGGCAGCAGCAGGCAGGGGCCAGGTCAGGAGCTGGGAAAATGTCTCTTCCCAAAGGCAGGGAGAGGGAAGAGGCTCTGCAGGAGGGGGTGAGAACCCCACGGCACAGTGGGGGACAGGACCCCTAATCCCTCCACTCTGGGGACACAGAAAATGCAGAACAACCACAGAAAATACAGAACAACCACAGAAAATACAGAACAACCACAGAAAATGCACAGCAACCACAGAAAATACACAGCAACCACAGAAAATACAGAACAACCACAGAAAATACAGAACAACCACAGAAAATACAGAACAACCACAGAAAATACAGAACAACCACAGAAAATGCACAGCAACCACAGAAAATACAGAACAACCACAGAAAATACAGAACAAACATATAAAATACAGAACAACCACAGAAAATACAGAACAACCACAGAAAATGCACAACAACCACAGAAAATGCACAACAACCACAGAAAATACAGAACAGCTACAGAAAATGCAACCAACCACAGAAAATGCACAACAACCACAGAAAATACAGCACAACCACAGAAAATGCACAACAACCACAGAAAATACAGAACAACCACAGAAAATGCAGAACAGCCCCAGCAGGCTGCTGGTTCCTCTCCCCTGGAGAGTCCTTGGGTCACATAATGCACAACACAAAACCTGCAGCTGCCCCACCAAGAGGCAGGCATTGGTTAAAATCCCTGAAAACACCCCAGAGCCAGGGAGCTGCTCCTGTTCCCAGAGAAAAGCCCCTGGGATGGGAATTCCCACCCACCCCGGCCCAGGCTGGAAGCTGCTGTCCCCCAGGGCTGTCTCAAACCCAGGCAGGGCTGTGTGGGGCAGCTCTGGGTGGCACTGGGGCTGCAGTGCCCTCCTCACACCCCTGGAACCCCCAAATTCAGCCCTGCACACGTGGAGAATCCTGATTCTCTGTGTTTTCAAAGGTACCCAGACATGGAGGAGCCCTGCTCCCTCCGAGCCTCTCAGTAAAGATTTTAAACATAAATTTGATTCCTGTCACACTGGGGAAAGAGGCCTATTAGAACCAAAGTTACTTTGATGATAAATTTTAATTAGTACTATCCACAAAATGCTAAAATAATCTGATGGAGGAGGCGAATTCCAGCTGAAACAGCAGAACATGTAAATCCTCTGCCTGATTTACAGATCCTGGAAGCAAATCTGGAGCAGTTCCCTCAGCCTTTCCTGCAATATTTTTTATTTTTTCTCCAGAAAAGTTACACTGCCAAGGAGACATCTCCCTTTTTTGGGTAGATCCTTGTTAATTACTAGCATGGAACATTCCTACTAATTGAGCAGCCAGCCAACACACCAACTCGGAGACGCACAGTTTGCTGCAAGCTGAGCTACAGCACGTGAAAACCAAGGGATTCTTCTTTAAAAAGGAATAAAAGCATTTCACCAACAGTTGAAAGAGAAATGGAAACACTTTTTAGCTGCCAAAATACAGAGTTTAGTGCTGTGTGTTTGCCCTGCCACAGCTGAGGGCATCACTGACCCCCAGAGCAGAGCGCAGAGCTGCACCTGCATGTGGAATGTGAAAACATGGGGCAGGGACAGTGCAGGTTCATGAAATCCTCACAGAACATGTTCCAGAGCTGCCCTGGCACGTGGAATGTGTAAACATGGGGCAGGGGCAGTGCAGGTTC
>JBBMKD010000027.1:886075-910804 GCA_037834095.1 Argya squamiceps
AGGTGGATCCTGGAGGCCTTTCAATAAATCTCTACTTTATTCTCCAGCTCTGTCCAGTCTCTGTTCCAGCTCAGCCTCTCAAGGCATCCCCAGCACCCCATCCCTGTCCCACAGCTCCCCACAGCACCAAGAACCAGACCCTGCACAGGGCTCTCCTTGGCTGAGGCTGCCCAAGCCCTAAGACAAACCACATTTCAGTGATTTCTCTTTGCTTCTGTCCATGAGTGACCCCTCCTGAAGCAGAAGGAAGCAGAGCAGCTGCCCCCATTGCACTGCAGGGTTGGGTCCTGGCTCTGGGTGCCCTGTCCCAGACATTTGTAAGGGACAAATCAGCCCTGGCTCCTCACCCACGTGCACTGCTGGGGGATCAGCAGGCTGGGACAGACTCTGGGACCATCAGGTGCCACCTCGGACTAAATCCCACCTCAGCCTCCCTGGGAGCACTGCAGGGGTGACCTGGGAGGAGGAAAGGCAGTGCAGGGATGTGTGGGGTCAGAAATCATCTCCAACCCTCTGCACCAGGCACTGTGGATGTGAGATGCATGAAGAGCAGCAGAGAGAGCCCAGATCAGCTGCAGTGCCCACATTTAACACCAAATATAACAGCGTGGATGAAAACCTCATGGGTAACTACACCCAGTGCACAAGAGGAATAACCAGGCCTGGTGCCTCACCAGCATCCCCCAGGGAAGGGGTTTAGAACTTCACCATCTACCAGAGGCTTTGAAACCTCCTCCTGAGTCATCTCCCTCTGAAGTCTCCTCTCCCTGTCACTGTGGGGCAGGTTTCAAAGCAGACGTCACGCTTTCAGTTCAATTATTCTCTTTTTCTCCCCTCTGTTTTTCAGGGAATGTCAGTTTTCTCCTCAGAAGGGTTTATTTTATGGTTTCAGATAAGCTTTTGGGGATATTATAGGGCTGCTAGTCTGGAGCAGGCTCATCACACCCTCCCCAGTGTTTGATGCTGCCCTACTTTGAGGCTGTCTTACACAGACTATATTAAGCACACACATGCAAAAATGTTCTCTGTGATGTCTGGGTGCCTTGGAAAGGAACAAGTGGTGAAACAATTCCAAACAGGGCACACATCTCAGACTGACAAAATTATCCCCATCAGCTGGGGCAAGAAACCTCAAATTATCTCATTGATTAAAATCACATCCTTCCTCCTGCTGATCAAACGGAGAATGCACCTTATTTATTTGAAAACAACCAACTCTGCTAAGTAGTACCTGCTGAAATTGAGCTCTCAAGATGAAATTAATGCCATTTGCTGTTTGAAACAGGGGGAAGGTGCATGTGAAATACCTTCACACAGGGGATGCAGAGGGGACATTGAACCTGGAATTCATAAATCTTTCCCTGACACCAGCAAGTTCAACAGAAAGCTTTTGGTAAATTCCTTTAAATGTAAGGAATTTAAAAATACAAAGCTAAACTTTAGTGGTCTCCAGGTACCAAAGAGGCTCCTAAATATCCCAAAAGCACAGAGCAGCTGTGGCTGGCCCTGGATCCCTGGCAGTGTCCCAGGCCAGGCTGGACACTGGGGTTTGTGCAGCCTGAAGGTGTCCCTGTCCATGGCAGGGGTGTGACAGGTGATCTTTGAGGTCCCTCCCAGCCCAACCCACCCTGGGACTCCAGGATTCCACAGTTCCTCCCTTGGCAGAGCAGCCCAGAGGATGGAAACCAACTCCACCCTCAGGGGAAGCAGGAACTCCCCAGCCTGGTGAGGAGACCTGAGCCTCCCTCCCCAGCTCAGGGGCAACAACAGAGACTTTGCCACCCTAAAAGTCAAGAACCCTGAAAGTTTCTGCCAGCAGCAACTCAGTCTTTCAGCCTAACGGAGGAAATGGGCACAAAAAGCAAACCCAAGGACTGGTAGCTGTAAAATTCTGCAGAGCAAATGTCAAAGAGTAATTAAAGAGAAGGGAGGATTTCTATGGACCCGAATGAATAATGAGGAAGGGAGCTACTGTTGAAGTGACACTGCTTAATGATCTCATTGTAAAAACAGAGAAAAGTTGCGTTCAGGGGAATTATTTTTTAATTATTTTGAATTGGTAGCTGGAAAATGAAAGGAAAATGAGTGCTTGTGCTGCTAAATGCCACTAATGTACAAGGCTCCTGAACAAAAAGGAAACACTCACATTGCAGGGCCATCACTTATCACTGAAATGCATTTTGTGCTCTGTTCTCTCTGGGAGCACCACTGCTGAGGAACTGGGAAATTGAGAGCCAGATCCATGAACTGCTGGGCTCTCTCCTGCTGCAGGACCAGGTCCCCGGGCTTTTTTAGCTCCAAACAGAGCTGGGTGTTTCATCTGCACCATCACAGGCATCCCCTGCCCAGCAATAGGGGCTGGAGACAAACAGGGGGTGGGAAACAAGATTTTTGTCATGTGTATAATGTTGTTTTCAGAGCAGCAATCAAGCACAACACTGAGCCCCAGCAGCCAGAGAGGCTTTTCCTCCAGAAGCCTGAAATCAAATCCCACTTTAGGGAAGAGCTGCCCCTTCCTGCCAGCCCCTGGCAGAGGTGGCCAGGCCGTGTCCTGGGGACAGCAGGGTGGCAGTGAGTGCTGGCACTGCCACCTCTCTGGAGAAAGCAAATAAATGGCTTTTCACAGCCAGGGCAGTGCCAGGAGAGGCAGGAGCCAGACTGGGGCTGGGCTGAGCTCTGTAAAATCCCCTGGTGCAGACACAGACACTTCCCTGGGAGCCAGGGGCACGGGGGAGATGCCTGTGCCATGCAGGGACCTGCAGCTCCCACCCAAGGGGTGAACACCATCCTTGCAGAGGCAGCAGGAGCTCACAGGGTGCCAGGGCCTGGTTCTGCTGCTCCTTGGCTGCAGAGCACTGGGAAGGGGCTGGGCTGGGACCCCAGAGAGAGGTGAGCAGAGTCTGCCTGCTGGAGGTGCTGGGATTTGCACACTCCTCTTGCACAGCCACCACGAATTCAGGTCATGCAGGCCCTGCCCAGATCAAGCTCTGATCTGGCACCTCAGTGCACACATCCCACCCAAACACACCTGATCTGATCCATATCACAGGACAGAAGGTGGGATGAAACTCCAGGAGCACCAGGAGAACGAATCAGAGGCAGTGACAGCAGCACAGAGCTGCTCCCTCCCAGCCCTGCTCCCAGATTTGCTGTTTTCTCAGCAAATTGAACAACTGAAACCCAAAGCTGAGCCCGTCCTCCCTGTCAGAGGCACTTCTACCCCTGCACTAAATTACAGATGTTGGACAATTCTGAGAGAGGAGTGTTAATTATTAATAGGAATTACCTGAATTGATTCCCAATTACAGAATGTTATTTTCTGTTACATTGCAACAGGACTGCAGGAATTCCATTAAACCCCAAATGAGGATCATCAATTCCCATTAAGACACGTGTAAGCTGAGCACATGATGTCTCTGTTGAGGGCAGTGATTTCCATCACCCCTTTCCATGAATTCCCACGTGAAGGGGATTGGGGTCACCCCATGGCCTGTCCCCATCCTGGGCTCTGCTGGGGCAGGGCCAGAGCCCAGCTGCCACCACCTGCTCCAGCCAAAAACCCCTCTGTGAGCAGCACAATTCCCTGCAGAGCAGCTCCCATAACCTCCACCCAAAACCCCTCTGTGACCTGCACAATTCCCTGCACAGCAGCTCCCCTGCTCCACCCAAAAACCCCTCTGTGACCTGCACAATTCCCTGCACAGCAGCTCCCATAACCTCCACCCAAAAACCCCTCTGTGAGCAGCACAATTCCCTGCACAGCAGCTCCCATGTTACACCCAAACCCCCTCTGTGACCTGCACAATTCCCTGCACAGCAGCTCCCACCACCTCTGTCCTCCCTTCCCTGAAACCTGGCCCATAAAAATTGACACTTTGGGCTCCTTCCTCCTGATTAACCAAAGAGAAAGGAGAAAACACCTCTCTGCAGTGCCTTTGCAAATGCTTTTCTCAGCAGAGACATTCCAACAGGTGCCCAACGCAACTCCCTCCTTCCCTGCGTGGATATTTCTGTTCTGAGGCTGTAACAGAGCACGTTACTAAACACTGAAATAGACGTTTATTTTCTAAACTTTCTGGGGGAAAGTAAACATTAGATGTAAACGGGTTTTTTTCCATCACCTTGAAGTGGGAATAGAAACAAACAGGGTCTTTTTCCTACTGAGCAGGCCACATGAAATCACACACAGGTGGTACAGCAGGAATATCCAGATGGTTCTTCTTTTCTGGTAAGACTCTTTTTTTTCCCTACTGCTTGTGATTCTCACTTTTAAGCTTTATTTTAATTTTTGAAGGGCTCTTTCAACACCAATTGGATGGACTAGACAGAAAAGGATAAAGTTAATAGATTAAAGCCCAAATAAAGTGAAAATACTCCACTGAAACACAGTGGCAGAAATCTCCAGTCTGGCTACAGCAGGCGGCTTTTCAATAAATAAACGTTATTATTGCTGATAAAGATGTGATGCTATCTCCAGCTCAGCCAGCCCCTGGGACTCCAGAGACTCTGAGAGCATCAATAAAAGCCCCAGCCCCTGTCAGGAGGAGTCCTTGTCCTGGGAGAGCATCCCAGAGAATCCAGGTGAGAACTCCTCCCTCCTCCAGGTGTGGCACCCATGGGTGGGGCCAGCCCCAAAGTCCTGCCCCAGAACATTTTCAGTGCTCACACTCAGCTTCTCCCGCCTTGAGCAATATTTTTTCCCTCTCTCAGTGCAGGAAGAAGAGTTTTGTAACCTCCTGGAGCAGCTGGGTGGGACATGCATGTCCTGAGGAGGGTACAGGACAGGGATTTGTGCTGACCTGGAGTTATTTCCTCCTCCTCACGGCTGCCTCTCCCTCCTCTGCCACCCCCTTGTCTCCCAGCCCAGAGCCATCCCCTGTCAAACACATGTAAATCCCTGATTTTTACATTTTTGTGCCTTTGGATCATTAACAATCGTTTGGGATAATGGCTTGATGAACCTGAAGATCTTGATTTGCATATCCTTCAATCTGACCAAGAGGGGACACTCAAAACTGGGGCACTGCAGGAAAATGGAAAGTGAGAGGAGCCAAGAGCAGGTCCCAGCTACACTGAGAAGCTCTTGGAAGGCAAAAGGCCAAAGGAAAGATGACAAATCAATGAATAAATAAATAAATAAAGGCTGTGGAGGTGCTGTGAACAGGGCACAGACAGGCAGGGCTGCTGGAGCAGCTGGTTCTCAGTGTGGGATTCCTGCTCTGCTGGGCCTGGCAGATTGTTCATGGAAATGAGGATTGAGCCCACACAGAGAGGTCAGGCCTGAACAGACCATGGCAGAGCTCCCCAGGGAGAGGGACTGCCACTAAACTGAATTAAACCCCCAAAGATGGGATAAAATCCCCAATAAAGCAGCAGAGACCCAGGGACAAGGGCTCAGGGCAGAGTCTGGGAGGGCACAAAGAGGACCCACAAGGAGGGACAGCAGAATTAAGTGCAAAACATCAAAAATTTAAAGGGATGTAAGTGAGAAACAGAACCCCCTGAACCTATTGTGTGTATTACCCTAAAACCCCACAGATCTGGGATTCCTGGGAGAGCAGGCACCAAGCACAAGATGGGAGATTCATTTACAGATTTGAGATCTGGGTATTCTGCACAAATCCAGCATCTTTTCCCACAATGCACTAAACCCAGTAACTTTTTAAATCCCTTTGAAAAAACACCATTTTCTGCTACAGAAAGTTTCAGTCAAGTCAGGCCTTAGTGATCATCTAACCTTGAGAAGTTGCATCTTTTTTTTTTTTTTTTTGGGATGGACTGTAATAACTTCTGAGTGACATATCTGATCCACTCAGAAATGTCTGGGAATTAAGCAGGCATCAGTAGGCAGAGTCCAATTGATTTTGGAGAAAGCCAGGAAAGAGCAGAGTAAATGAGGCACATATTACACTCTTTATCTGGTTAGCAGATTAATTTCCTCCAGCATCTCTGTAATCATTTATAAATAGCTGATGGCAGCTTTAGAAAGTAAAAAGAAAAGAAAAAAATCAGTTCAAATTGACATCTCAAAGCCTCACTGCCCAAGGAGAGAAACATAATGGGATCACAGCCTGGGCTGGGGGTGCTCTCATGGAATCATTTCAGTGGGAAAGGATCTCTGAGATCATCTGAGATCATCAATCTCTGCAGTGAATCCCCCAATTCTCCCTGGGGCATCCAGTGAGAACCCAGGAGCACCTCCCTGGGAGCCCAGAGCAGCAGCACAGAGCCCAGGGATCCCAATCTGGGACCCCTAAACTGCAGCCCAGAACAGATGGGAGGTGTCTGCTGCTGCTCCCCCAGCACTGCCCAGTGTCACCGCACAGTCTGCCTTGCCCTGCTCTGCAGGGACCTTTTCAGGGCAGTTTTAGTCCTCAGCAAAATGAAATAGCTCTGAAATCCTCTGATGTGAATTAACCCCTGAGACAAAGCATCTGCTTATGCAACGTGACAGTTTCCCTGGACAGAAAATGCTTCCTGCAGGGACTGATTTCCCACTCCACCCTGCTGAAAACCCACCCAGCACTCAGAGCTGCATCATTCACATTGGCTCCAAGGTGCTTTCCTGCCAGAGGAATGTGTTTTTCCAAAGGGGCACCAACCTCCATGAAAACTCCCTGTTTCACAGCAGTACTGCAGCAGAGATCCAGGGCCACACCAGTAAAACCAGCTCTGCTTTTTGAGGTTCTTGGTCACCTTCCCAGAGCTCCCTTCCCACCTACTGCTGATCATTAACAGTTATTTATTTGTTATTTACCATCTGCCCATGAATCCACATTCTCTGAGCAGCCTGGAGCTCATCTCACTGGCTTTACTGGCAGGAGTCTCTCCCCCAGCACCCAGACGTCTCTTAAATACCAAGAGTGATCTACTAATGGCTTTATGGGGTTAATTAACTGTTTCTTTTTCGAGATAACAGAATTTGCAATGAGGAACATTATCTCTAGTGCTACCTCTGCAAATGGGGAATGCAGGATAATTGGTACTGCCTGCTATTGCCCATTATGCACAAAATTAAGGCAGGGAATTTACACACAGTGATTACCATTGGTGTTTTATTGCCTCCCATTCCCCTAATGGATGGCAGCTCACACAATGGGTGTACAAGAAAACGGCTTTTTGTCTTTCCCTAAGCTGAGCATTCTGCTGCAATGCCCCATCTCCATCCCCGAGGGTTTCTGTGCTGACAAGGAGCCCACACGTCTCTCCCTAACCTGGGGAAAGCATTAACTGCACTCTGCATCATCCTGAAGCCTCCAGGAACGTCCAACAGGATACAAAGTGATGCTCTATCAATTTGGGAGAGTCCAGAGGTTATGAAATGCCTCAGACTTCACTTAACCTAAAACCCTTGGAAGGGCCTGGAATGCTCTGGGCTGGAGATGCTGACAAGCAAATCAGGTCACAAACCCCAGAAGAACTGACAGGAAACCAACAATAAACTCATTTTGTTGCTAAGGGCAGTGGGAAGTGCACGAGCACCTGGATTTTACTGCAGGAAGGAACTTGGTGCTGTGGGTGCAGTTTCTGGTGTCCCTCTGAGGGCCCTGAGCCTTCTGCCATGGAATTCACCACTGATTTTGGTGGGAAGAGACCCCAAAGTTCCTCCCATTGCACCCCTGCCATGGCAGGAACACCTTCCCCTATTCCAGCCTGGCCTGGGACACTCCCAGGGATCCAGGGGCAGCCACAGCTTCTGCAGAAATCTGAGTTTCCTTACAGAGCCTCCAAGCTGAGCTCTTGCTCAGCAAATCCTGAAAATCCCAACTGACACTAAAAGGAACAACAGCCCACCGTGGCAGTGAGAGGGGAGGCAGTGAGCACCTCCAGGGAGGGCTGCTGCAGGTTTGTGACAGAACCAGCCCACAGACAGAGCCCTCGTGCCCTGCAGGGAGGAAACCTCAGTGACATTCTTGGTGACACTCACAGAATTGTCCTGTGAAACCCCTCCCTGCCCTGGCACACCCCCACGGCTCTATTCCCTGCCCCAGGGATGTGGCTTTGTCCCCTCAGGGCTCAGCTCCTCCCCTGGCACCACCCCAAACCCAGAGGAGGCAGAGTGAAGGTGCTGCTGGCTCCAGGAATACATCGCATTTCTGCACTTCTTTTTCCATAAAAAGCAGCAACATGAAACTCGAGTGGGATACTTTTCCAGCAGAAGGATGAGTGTTCACACCTGGCCTAATTCAGCAGTTTTCCATCAATAGTCAAACCCCAAGCAGATGTCCCCACCTCCTTCCTCCCTTTCTCCTCACAAAAAGCATGAATGAGACACTGCAAATTCTGTTCAGGATGCTGCCCCATCCTGGAAAATTGTTACAAACAATTTCTGAGCAAAACCGAGGCAGATCTGTGGCATTTGCTGTTCTCCCCCCTCCAGGAAGCTTTCTGCATCCTGCTTATCTTTGTCCCCCAATGACAGAGGTGGCAATGAAGCTGCAAACCAGGCTGAGTGCCTTGTAACTAAAGCTAAAGGGTCCCAAATTAAATACGAGCAGTGTACAATTTAATCTGTTTTCCTTTTTCCTACAACTCATTAAAAAAACTCAAATTGTGCTTCTGCAGCCTAAGACATCAGCAAATTCTCTAATTGCTTTCCAGAACCATTGTTATTTTATGAAGGGACTCTCCATCCTCCATGTCCTACAGCTGGAAAATTAAATTACCCTTTGCAGGCAACGTTCACAGGAACCACATTTCTGAGGAGATATTGGGATTTTGGGGAGGAATTCCTGGCTGGGAGGGTGGGCAGGCCCTGGCACAGGATGCCCAGAGCAGCTGTGGCTGCCCCTGGATCTCTGGCAGTGCCCAAGGCCAGGTGGGACACTGGGGTTGGAGCAGCCTGGGACAGTGGGAGGTGTCCCTGCCATGGCAGGGGGGGCACCAGGTGGGATTTAATTCCAACCTGGTTTTGCTCCCCTCTGCTTTTTGCTCATTGTTTCTTTCCCTTCCTACGTCCCCAAAGCCCTTTGTGTTTTTACTCACCACCAAAGGCTGCCCTGCCCACCCCTCACCCTCAGCAGAGCTCTCCCTCTGCCTGGGTGCATCACTAACTCACAGGGACAACTCCCTCACCCACCATCCTGTCTCCTCTTTGAGCCTGCCCAACAAACAACAACAGTTAAAGGAGGCCTTAATTAATAAATGCATTGTAGGAGATATTTGCCTGATGTAATTCACATGAGGATAGACAAAACTAACCCCCTGACTTCATCATGACTCTTCTTGTTTTGTGACTAGAGAGGATTGAAATTTCAGGAAATACATGTATGACATTGTAAATCACAAGTACATTTGTCTTATGAATTTACTGCACCATTCCCAGTGCCAGTATTCCCACCCCCTGCCCATGAATAAAACAACTGTTAATTCGTTGATATCAGCATTATTTAAACAAAAGTTTAGGGAAAGAGGCACAAACTCAAGTGCGTCATCGCAAAGCTGGGCACAAAATTCCTTGATCAGATCCTTATAAATCCTCGTCTGTGCTGCCACAGATTCACTGGGGGTTTGTGCTAATTCACTGCAGAGTCCTGTAATCCCTTGTCATAAATATGAAGGATTTCACCCAGCCTATTAACCTGCAGAATTACAGATTGCCGGGGAGTAAATCATCCCCCTTTTCCAGTCACACCAACAAAAGGTTGAGGGAAAAATTACTCATTCATTTCTCTAATCCTTTAATTCTCGTAGATGTTCCTCTGGAAATTGATTCAAATTGATGAGTCACAGGGCACGATTGGTGTGAATTTTTCAAGCTGAAGATGTTGCCTGTGATGATCTCAGCATCCAGCCCTGTGCTCATCCCTCTGCCAGGTCTGACACTGGAAATTCAGGATCCAGCTCCCGAGGCTGGCACAGCAAATGGGATTTAATTCCATGGAGCCTGACCTGCCCTGACACTTATTTTTCTGTCGCTCAGATGGATGAGAGGGGCAGGGCAGAGGCAGAAATTCACCTCCTGCAGGTGCCAGTGGCTCTGTGCTGGCCTCAGTGACACTCTGTGCCTGTCACACACTCCAGGGACAACGAGCAGCCCTGAGGTCCCACAGGACACCACGGGACACCTCACTGAGCATCTCACCCTGCTCCAGGCTGACCCCACAAGGGAGCACCTGGAAGGACTCAGCATTAGCCACAGAAGGAAAGCACTGCCCAACTCTCCATCCTCTGTCAAAGTAATCCCAGGAGATTTTATCCTGCTCGGGGTTATTGCTGCTCTGCTGTTCCCAGGAGATATTTGCCTGATGTAATTCACACAGGGATAAACAAAACTAACCCCCTGACTTGAGCATAATGACTCTTTTCCTTGTTTTGTGACTAGAGAGGATCTAAATTTCAGGAAAGATGATGAAAAACAATCAGCTTAGCCTGCAAAACCTCTCTCACAGGGCCAGAAGACCATTACAAATAATTTAGCTGTCAGTACCAGATGAAGTCACCACCCTGTGCTGCTGGGAGTGGACTCAGCCCGTGCAGCAGTGCCAACACACCAATACCCCACACTCAGCTCCAAAAATGGCTTCAAAGTGGCTTAAAAGCATCTCATCTGGCCAAGTTTCACATTCAGTGTGGTTCTGTCCTTTTAACACCAGCAGAGCACATGAACTCCACGTCAGGAAGGCCCGGTGGCCCTGGGGACAGTGGGGAGCAGAGACAGGAGACAAATGCAGCCCCCACAAGCCATGAGACAATCAGGTCATTTCTGACAGGGACATGCTGGCACTGCCATGCAGGGGGGTTTAGAATCCACATTAATATCACCCAAGTCTTTATTCCACATGTTGCTGGAATATTCCACCCCTGGCATTCACTCAGCGTTTGCCTGTGGCACCTCCAGGCACTGACCACGATTTTCTGGCTAAAACCCCAGGAGCCTTTAAGCTCAGAGATTTCCCTGAGTGTGCAAAACCCTTCTCTCAAGGCATGAACTTCCCACCAGCTGGATATACAGCCTGTAATTACCCCCAGCAAGAACTGCCTTCTGCAAGGGACTCTCTTCTAATTTTAGTTTGTCCCTGTGTTGAAAACCAATTCATTATCAGGTGGACAGGAGCAGTGAAATTCCAATTAAATGTGCAATAAATTTCATTTCATTCCTTCAGCACAACTTCGGCAGAAGGAGCTGCCACAAGGCCCTGAGAGCCAGAGCAAGACAAGCTTCAAGGTGGAAGGTGTCTACCAGACCTGGAAATGGCATCAGTAAATCAAACACACGTGGGCAGATCTGCTGTGCTCTCACTGAAGCCAACAAACAATGAAATCCCACAGACCTCAGGGGGCACCTCACAGTCCTGCAGACTGACTGAGCCAGGCAGGTCCTGCTCCTGCTCAGCCAGCCTGACCATGGCTTTGGCCATCCCAGAGCAGAGCCACGGGCTCATTTCCTCTGGAAAAGCTCTCCCAGCCCAGTGAGCCCCAGCTGTGCCTGATCCCCACCTTGTCCCCAGCCCAGAGCCCCGAGTGTCCCCAGCCCAGAGCTCTGAGTGCCACCCCCAGCCCTTCCTGGGACACCCCAGACCCCAGAGCCCTGAGTGCCACCAGCCCAGAGCCCCGAGTGCCACCAGCCCAGAGCCCTGAGTGCCACCTCCAGCCCTTCCTGGGACACCCCAGACCCCAGAGCCCTGAGTGCCACCAGCCCAGAGCCCTGAGTGCCACCAGCCCAGAGCCCTGAGTGCCACCTCCAGCCCTTCCTGGGACACCCCAGACCCCCGAGCCCTGAGTGCCACCAGCCCAGAGCCCCGAGTGCCACCAGCCCAGAGCCCCGAGTGCCACCAGCCCAGAGCTCTGAGTGCCACCTCCAGCCCTTCCTGGGACACCCCAAAGCTCCCTGGGCAGTTCCAGGCCTGACCAGCCTCCCACAATGAGCTCCTTCCATGGATCATGGTGAGGAGGAGGTCACTGTCAGACAAGGCACAGACAAAAACAAAGGACAGCAACCCAGCTGGAACATGAGAGGGCCTGATGTGAAAGCCACTGACAGCCTCAGCAGGAGGAGCTTTAACTTCAATCCCAGGATAAACTTGTCCCTCTTCCTCCCCTTGACACAGTTTGGAGTGACTCCTGCAGTTTCAGGGGAGGGTTTTTCCCACAGCTGGTGTCCCCCAGCCCTCCTGGTGCCCCTGGGGACACTTGGAGCTGCAGCCACTGGTGGCCCAGGAGGAGGAGGAGGAGGAGGAGGAGGAGGAGAGTTCCTTTCAGAGGAACCTGGGCACAAAGGAGCAGCAGCATTTGCAGAGAGGGAGCCCTGGGGCAGCTCTGCAGCCCTCACACCCTGCCATGGGTGAAACCTGCCAGGAAGGTGTGTGATTTTCAGCAATCCTGCCCCAAACACAGCCTGCCCCAGGTCACCTCGGCTCCCACAAACACCTGGCTGCACACACTGAAACCCTGCAGGAGGCAAAGCAGACATTGCCAAGGCCAGGTCCAACAAGGCTCCCACCCAGGAGCTCAGAGGAGGAATATTGCAGTATCTTCTGAGCCCTGTGCATATTAATTCCCGTGGAAAGGAGGAGCCCTGAGAATAAGCAGAGCTGACACTTGGACTTGTGACACGGCAGAGCCCAGGACGTGTTACACAACAGCTCCTGTCAGCTCTGCTGGGCAATCACTGCCCTGCCCTGCAGCCCCCACAGCCAGGGGAGCATCACCAGCCCTCCCTGCTCTCCTAATTGACAAGAGATAAATTAGTAATGTGGCCTGATATCTGCAGAGCTGCTGGGCAGCTCCTGGGGGAAAGAGCCAGAGCACACTCCCCAACACTCCTGATCTCCCAGTCTCTGATTTCATGGGGACAGAGGAGATTATGGAGTCTCCAGTGCTGGAGTCAGTTAGAGTGAAGTCACTCTGGGAAGAGACGAGTCACTTTTCCGTAACATTACTCTAAATCAATAAAGTTCTTCTCAAAAATTATCTTTCCAGACCGGATGGTCTGAATGATGTCTGCTCTGAGATCTGCTGAATGCAACACCCCCGAGTGCTTTGTGCATCTGATACCACCACTCTTAGATGTAACTCCAGCACAAGATGGAAATTATAAACTTCCTGACTGAAATTAAAATTGCCTGCCTTAAATCCTGCTCACAAAATCCTGGCAAGCGTCACAGAGAAATGACTCTATGTGTTAAAATTGCTCCAGGATCCAAAGGCAGCTGGTAGGACCCAGCCACCCATCCCAGCTGCCCACCCTGAGCAGAGACAGAAACTCCCCTTGGGAAGGATCAGATTTATCCAGAGAGGAGGCACAGCAAGTGGGAAAAAGGCAGAAAGAGGAGGGACAGGAAGAGAGACCCCAGTGCTCACAGAGCTCCTGAATTTGGTTTATTATCAGCAACCACAGAGCCTTTCCTCAGAGGTGCCCCCAGAGCAGAGGACCCCCAGTCAGTCTCCTGCCACCAGGGAATTGCTGTGGCACAGCCCCATTTAGCACTCAGCCCGCAGAAGGGATAATGCAAACAGACTTCATTGCTACAACTGACTGACTGGGAGGACACAATTCTCAATAAATCTAATATTTCCAAGAGCTCTTCCTGCCAAAGCAGCACTTTGGATTTGTGTCGGTTACAGAAGTGAGCAATAATGCATTTCAGATCTAATAGTCTCTCCAGCAGAGGCACCTCGGAGTGCTCTGCCAACACTAAAGAACTACAGTGCAGGCTAGGAGACACTCATGGACAAATTGCTTCCCCCAAAGTGAGACAGTGCAGCTCCCCTCAGGCTGAGGGAACAATTCCAACACCCACCTTCCCCACACATCAAAAACCACAGCCTGCAGAGAGCTTGAACTCCTGGAGCTGAGACTCCAGCAAACACACCCACTCCTCAGAGAGCAGCCAGGAGCCTTGGATGACTCCTGGGATCCTCTGAGGGATTACAGCAAAGCTGGAGGTTTAAAAGCCTCTCTGCCTCTGTTGGTTTGCTCTGGAAAGGTGAAGTCACCAGCTGTAGAGCTGTGAATGTTTCCCTGCTCCAGCCACAGCAGGACAACAAAAGCAACCAAAGCAGCAAGAGCTGCCTGGCTTCAGAGCCTCTGGGGAGGGAGGACGTGCAGGAGCTGCAGTGGGGACAGGGACAGGCACACACCTCTCACAGACTGAACTCCAGCCCTGCTGGCTCTGTCCTGACCCTGAGAATGTCTCCCCTAAACAGAATGACTCCCCTAAAGCACAGCAGCTGAGCTGGCAGGACACAGCAGCCCCAGCTCTGCCAGGGGCTGGGATGAGAATCCCACCCCAGGGAGGGAGGATGTACAGGCGGGAGCAGCAGCAGTGGGGACAGGGACAGGCAGACACCTCTCACACACAAATCCAGCCCTGTGGGGTCTGTCCTGACCCTGAGACCACAGAATGACTCCCCTAAAGCCCAGCAGCTGAGCTGGCAGGCTGGCAGGACACAGCAGCCCCAGCTCTGCCAGGGGCTGGGATGAGAATCCCACCCCAGGGAGGGAGGGAAGGAGCCCAGTCCCACCTCCTGGCTGAGCACTCCCTGGCCCTCAGGATCCCAGGGAATGATGGATTGGGTGAATCTACAGCTGTTGCCTCAAGCACTCGACAGTGGGGAGAGTTATGTGACACTTTATCATCAGTATGGATTCCACAGAGCCAGAAACTCGGCATGGCCAGAAAAAAATAATCTCCCATTCATCAGGAGTGCTCCAGGAGCCAGAGCAGCCACGAAGAGCACAATGATTTTTGATGTTCATTGACTCTCATGCAGCTCCTCGGTTCAAAGGAAGAATGGCTCCTTATTCTTTTTGATTTCTGGATCACAAACATCCTTCCTCACAAACTGTACCTGCAAGAGCTGCAGTTTTGCTTTGTCCCCTGCTCCACCTGACTTCCCTCTCATTTTTAAGAATAACGGATTTTTTTTTATCCATCTATAAAAATAATATTGGCAGCAACATCTGACCGGAGCTGTTGGCTGCTTTTCCTCACAGAAATTGCTGTGACTCCAGGGTACTTGTGCTCCTGCCAGAGCTGAGTCCCAGCAGCTCTTGGGCTGCAGGACCAACACCTCAAACACTGATGTCAAGCACTGGCACATCTTTATTTTTGGCACATCACAGATCTTATTTCTATTGCTGCCTCCAAAAACTTTGAGAGGCTTTAAAGCCAACAAAGCAATGATAACCTACATGGATGATCAGTATTCTCCTAATGAAAGACATCCCAAGATTTAAGCTATAAAAGATTCAAAAATAAGCGTGCTCACACCACAGGACTTCTGATAACTGAATTTATTTCTTTTTGCCTCTACACTTAACTTTGGGAATGCACTACTGCCACTAATGACTGCAGGAGAGAAGGAAACAGTTTTAATCTGAATGATTATGTTCCCTCTGCTGCCTGGAGAAATGGAGTTAAGAAGTTTACAGGAATTGCTGGATTGCTTGTTTAGGCTCCAAGCCAGGGGAGTCACACTCTCCCCTCCTCGGTGTGTTGGGGATGTCACCACAGCTGCTGTGGCTGCATCCAATGGCAGGGAAAACCTTGCTGGCTTTTGGGGACAAGACAAAAAACCCTCTCTGAAATGTCAGCTTCCTCTGATGGGTGTGGGGGGCATTAAAAACCTCACAATTAAATGGAGTATCCTGCTTTTGTTGTTGTTGTCGTTCCACAGAAATACAAAATGCAGGGGAAGCCCTGCCTGGTGCCAGAGGAGCTTGGTAAATACAGGCCTGGAAGAGTGGTGGTGCTTTGATCACTGCTTCCCTTATCAGCCCCCGGCTGGAATTACAGCCTAAGCTCCTTACCGGGAGCTTTTCACTGCCCTGCATTCTGCAAGAGCTGCCTCAGGTCTTACAGGAAGGTTTAATCTCCAGACCACTGAGAAAGGCACTGCACTGCCCCTCTCCCTTGCTTTCACAAGGTGGAATCCCGGTGAATAAAGTAAATAAAGGGATCCACTCTGCTGAGGTGTGATCCTGCAGGGAGTGTAATGCCCCACAGCAGCAGTAATTAACCCAGCTGCAGTAATGGGCCTCTGAACTGGCACACTCTTCTCCTCTGGAGTTCAAGTGGAGTCAGAGCCCTCTCCAGTTTCCAGTGAGATGGCACAGCTGGCATCCCAAATCCCCACATCCCAAAGGAACCTGCCAGTGCTGCTGGGGTTATATTAAATAACTGCACTGCTGAGGGGAAGCCTGTGCTGCACATCCTGAGCCCCTCAGAACCTGCCAGTGCTGCTGGATTTATGTTCAATAACTCAGAGCTGAGGGGATGCCTGTGCTGCACATCCCAAACACACCCTGAGCCCCTCAGAACCTGCCAGTGCTGCTGGGTTTATGTTAAATAACTCAGAGCTGAGGGGATGCCTGTGCTGCACATCCCAAACACACCCTGAGCCCCTCCCAGCCTGCCAGTGCTGCTGGGTTTATATTAAATAACTGCACTGCTGAGGAGAGGCCTGTGCTGTATACCCCAAACACACCCTGAGCCCCTCAGAACCTGCCAGTGCTGCTGGATTTATGTTAAATAACTCACTGCTGAGGGAAGAGCTGAGGGCAGGCTCGTACAGCCCAGACAGGGGAGTTTGCAGCCAGTTCCACTAATTAGATAATACATTAGAACGAGGGCACTATTTCACTCCTGACACTTTATTTTCCCTCTCCACAGCCACATTTCCCTCAGTGCCCAGCATCACTCAGCACGGTGAAGGGCAATTTGATGCCAAGGAAATCAGGAGTGAGAGAGAGGCACATAAAGCACCAAGCGGAGCATTAGGAGCAGGGAGAGCCTATTTCTTAATATTCCCCTTCCTTCTTATCTTGCCAATGACATTAGACTGGGCAGGCAGAGGGCTCCATAAAACACCTAATAAACAATTAGGAGCACCAAAGCCTCTCTCAGCCATTTGTCTGGAGTTCTGTGCTGGGTGGCTCCAGCAATGTGTGAAATGTGTCTGTGGAACTGTCCCAGGCTGCTCCAAGCCCCAGTGTCCAACCTGACCTTGGACACTGCCAGGGGCAGCCACAGCTTCTCTGGGCACCCTCCCCACCCTCACTCAGAAATTCCTTCCCAATATCTAAATTAAATCTGACTTATAAAACCTATGTCAGGAGCTGAACAGCGATGTCAATCCATTTATTCATTTAACTGGATTCTTCAGGCTCCATGTACACAGGACTCACTCCAATGAACAATTACATAAGGAAAATAAATCCAGACAGAAACTGCCCACACGTGCTAAAGAACCTCTCGAAATTACCTGGGAAGAGCCTTAATTACAACAGTGCTTGTGAAATACTTTTAAAGTCAGAATTAGATCTAAAATTAGTATTTTCCTTCACTGCCAGTGTCCCACACTGGTGTTTCTGAATGGGCAAGAGAAGCATCTCAGCACAAGGGATGGACAGCACAGGGCCCAGCACTGGTGATCAATCCTCAGCCCATCCTGACCCAGGCAAGCTCCATCCCTGGTGAAAATGTAACAGCACCACAGAGGCAGAGCCATGGGGCACAGCACAGAGCTCTGGAGCAAGGATGCTGACACGAGCTCAGAGAAAGGGCAAAACGATTGCACTCCCAGAATTTAATTCCACTGTGAGAGAGTTCAGTGTGTTCCCAAGGCTGGGAATGGCTGGGAGTTTATGGAGTTGGTGCTATGGGCAGAAATGGTGAGTGCTGGGTCAGATTTTGTCTTTATCTGTACGGGGACAGCACCCAGAGGGAGCTGTGCCTCTGGAGCCAGCACAGGGCTCTGCCAAACCTGCTGGAAACAGCTCAGGGGAGGAGAGACATCCCCACCTGCCACAACAGGGGGACAACAGGACACCAAACTGGGGCAATTTCAGACACAGAGGACAAGGCAGGCACAGCAGGGTGAGGGAAAGCTCCTCTGTTTTAATTATCTGACTCCAATACTTATATACATTCGTACAGAGGTCAAGAGATTGGTTACACAGGTTGCCACCTCTTCCACCTGGATGGTGAACATCACCGTCCACATTTCTCCTCCCAGAGCAGAAATATGTAAACAATAGATCATTTCTAAAAATATACATTGTTTTCTTGAAGCTGGGTGAGAATCTGCACTGCAAGATTTAAACACTTGCAAGCAAGAAAACTGAGGGCAGCACCAAACATCCCTGCAGAGCAGGGTTCATACCCACACACCACTGTAAATCCCATCCAACCTTCATTTGTTCCCCTGCTAACTGCTCCAGGAGCCAGCCCCACAAACCCCCCAGCCCCACAGAGGAGCTGCTCCCCTGGGGAGAGCCAGGGGTGACTTTCTGCAGGGTATCTCAATGACTGAGTACACAAAAGCAGCTGAAATCCAATTATGATCCACTTGGACCCCTGCCAGCCTGCAGATGAAGTTGCCAAATTACTTTCCATTAACTTTTATGTTCCCCACAGCCATCCAGCCTTCCCCCCAGCTCAGCCCTTTGCCAGTAAGTGTTTAATTGCCAACCTTCCTTTTCCCAGCTCTCTCAGGGTGGCCTGGTGGCCCTGCACCCCTTCTGTCCCCTGGGTGCTACAGCAAGGCCAGCACCTAATGCAAAAGGCTGGATCCAAAAATCCACCTCAGCCTAAAAATAACCCTTCCCTCATCCCTCTCACAGTCCCAAGGGGAGCAGCTTCAGACCAGAGCATGCCCCAGAAATGCTGGATGCCTGTGAACCCATGGGCAAAGCTGTAGAGCCATTAAAAAAAACCCTTTTCTTCAGACACCATCCTTGGAAGTTTTTGGGACTGAAATGGAGAAATCCCTGAGCAATGTGGGGCAGAGACCTCCAGACATTCCCACCTGAGTTACTCAGTGATTCCTTGCAGCAACTTCTCCTTGCAGCAACTTCTCCTTGCAGCTCCCCTCTCTCCTTGCATCCCACACCCCCCGTTTAGGAAGCATCAGTGCATGTTTTCCCTTATGGGATGTCCAGCTTGGAGCACTTTTATCACTGCAGTGAGATCCAGTATCAGCCTTGTCGAGGAAAAAAAAAAAAAAAAAAAAGGGGCAAGAATGATGCGGGAGAGTGGTGAAAAATGTGAGAGGCTTCCAGCCCAGCCACTAAGGAAATTTAAGTGGTCTGATGTCAAATCATCACCATTTCTGTAAGCAGGAGCCTGTCAGCTGATGGATGAGGATGCACAAGCATCTCTATTCCACAGGCAGGAGAGGGACTAAGGCTAAAATATCACCGTGCTTGGTGTGACAGTCTCACTTAAAGTCACCGGGTTTGTCAGTGATTTCCTCCGGAGGCCGGTGCTGCAGAAATTCGGTTATTCGGCCCGGGAAATTGCCTCTCAGTCATTCTGCTGGGCTGATTAATTAGGCTTCTTTAGCCAAAACATCAGAGAAACAAAGATCTCACACCTGATTTACTCACTCTGGGGACAGTGACCCACCCTGTGTTGGCACTTGGGCTTCAGTTAAGAGCTCTCCGCACGAGGAAGAGGAGGGCAGGGCCACGAACGCCGCAATGAGGGAATCCTGCTGCTGGGCACTGCAGAAATGCGGCAGGAAAAAGGTTCCACCGTGTAATTTCTGTCCCATTAAAATCAGCTTTGTCCCCCCTGGGGGGTCACTTCAATCCCAGCATTAGTCGCACATTTCCAACACACAAAACCCGCCTGTTGAAATCCACACTTCCATCAGCACATCCTCATTTACCTGGGGATTTTCTGCCCGGCGCTTTCCCTGCCCGCAGGGCCAGAGGCTGGCGGTGCGAGCAGGGTGCAGATAATACCGGGAATCTATAAATACCACTTGGAAATATCCTCTTTGATAACATCGGGCCAGATTTCAGAAGTTATTTACTCCGAACAGCAGCTAACTCTACAAATAATCCTGCCAACTGCTCCAGGATTTCTTCTAACACCAGTGGATGATGGGTGGCAGAGGGGACCTGGGGAGGACACGCGGGTTTGTCGCCACCACATGTGCCCCTGGGCAGCCCTTTTTTTATCCAAAAAACCACACAGCTCGGGGGTTTGGGTTCTGCCTTCCCACCAGGAGGTTCCCGAGTGCTTCCACGGGAATTACACAAGAATTTGGCTCTTCAGAAACAACCTCAGGCATCAAACCCAGAGGCTGCTCCAGCACAGGGGATGCAAAATCCCTTCCCTGCTTCCCTATCAAGGAGGACCAGGGCTGTGGAGGAGGCAGATGTGCTGCTGGCACTGAGCTCACCACACCCTCCTGGTGGGGCAAAACCATCTTTTATTCCAGCATCATGGCATGTTTCAGGTTGGAAAAGCCCTTCAGGATCACCGAGTATAATTATCACCCCCAGTGCCACATCCACACCGCTTTGAAATCCCCCCAGGGATGGGGACTGCGCCCCTGCCCTGGGGATCTGCTGCTCACTGCCCCCGAGTCACAGGCTGAGAACCCAGGAGACGTCCCCTGATGCAGCACAGCAGCCAAAAAGTGTCCGTGGCCATTAAACCCCCAACCCCGCGGCTGGGGAGAGCAGTAACCCAGATTCTACACCCGGGAGGGCTGAGATTTGCAGCATTCCCTTGGATTTCATTTCCAGCACTGCCCAAAAATAACAGCTCATCGGGGGAGGATGCTCCTGGCAGCAATTCCAGGTCAGGTACAGTGGGCCCAGCAAGGAAGGGAAGGACAAATCCACGCTCCAAATCCATGCTCCAAACCCACACCTTCTCTGCTCAGACTCATCTCAGGACTCAGCAGTTTGGGGACACAGCAGCCCCTTCAGAGAGGTACCACACAAATCTCCACGGGCTCCTGCTCCCAAATCCCAGCTCCCGCCGGAGCTCAGCTCCCCCGAACCACCGCACTGCCGTCGGTAATTACGGTGACAATTTCTCCTCTGCTTTGATGTTGCTTTTCTTGTCAAAAGACCAGAGGGCGGAGTTGGGTTTCTGTTGTTTGTGCTTGAGAAAGGCTCATTATAATGTGCTTAGGGACGTAGATGTTTTAAGGGTCTTTTCAAGATTTTTTTTTTTCCCCTATTTTTCAGATTAATTTACTTGAAGGATCATCAGGGGACCAACCCACATGTGCATTTCACGCTGCGTCGTTTGGTTTTGAACCAGAAGCAGGATTTTAAACCAAACTGAGTGGGTTTTTGTGCTGAGCCACACGAACAGAGGCGGGAGGTGAGGGCTGGATCCCGAGTCAAGCCCGGCTCTGCAAGGCAAAGGCTGCACCCATTCCCCTTGGAACCATGGAACATCCTCAGTGGGAAGGGACTACCCAGGATCATCCAGCCCAGCTCCTGTCCCTGCACAGACACCCCAAATCCCCCCCTGGGCATCCCTGGAGCAGTGTCCAAAGGCTCCTGGAGCTCTGGAACGTTCCCATTCCCTGGGGAGCCTGGGCAGTGCCAACACCCTCTGGGGAAGTACCTTTCCTGATCTCCAACCTAACCCTGCCCTGGCTCAGCTCCAGTCCTTCCCTGGCTCTGTCCCTGTCCCTGAGCAGAGGTGGGAGCTGCAGCCCCTGCTGAATCTCCCCTCAGTCCCCTCTCTCCAGCCCTCAGCCACCCCTCACCTGGCCCCTCCAGACCCCTCCCCATCTCCATGGCTCCTTTGCTACTCTCCAATGGCTTTAATGTCCTTTTTTAAACCAAACTGCCCCCAGGACTGGGGGTGAGTGCAGAGCAGAGTGGGACAGCTCCTCCCTGGATGCTGTTCCTAATCCCCCAGGACAGGGCTGTCCCCTTGGCTGTCCCACTGCTGGCTCCTGTTCCCCTTGGCAGCATCAGGACCCTCGGGTCCTTGTCCTGCACACAAAGTGATGAAGAAATCCTTTCCTCACAGCCCCAGCCTGGCCAGGGGTGTTCTCTGGGCCACAGTGGCAGGGAAAGCTGAGCTGAGCTGGAGCCAGGAGTGTTTCCTGGGCACAGGGGCGTGGGGTGGCTGCTGGTGGTGTGATCAGAGAGGATCCTCCCGTGCAGGCAGGGCTGGGGCTGCTCAGCTGCTGCAGAGCCAGCACAGCTGCACACACAGCTCCCTGGCTGTGTTCTGGGGCTGGGGAGGCCCTTCAGGACGGGCTGGATAAACAAGCACCACATTAGGGACAACACTGACCTGTATTCCATCCTGGTGGAGCTGCTCCAGAGCCTTTCCAGGCACCCCAGCAGAGGGAAAAGCACCGTGCACAACCAGCCCTCCAAGGTGGGGAGCACGAGGAGCTGCTGCAGGCTCAGGAGCTGATTTGCAAGAATTCACAGGAAGGTTTAACAGCTCTTTTATCTTTGGCTCCCTTCTGGTGTTATTTCAACATTGATTTGCATAGTCAATATAAAACTCTTTACATCTAAACTGCCTGCAAGGATGACACCATCAATCCTCAGCTCTATTCACAAAATTTATTATTTGTTTCAATTTAAGAGAGATCATTGCCGGATTACACAGTTGCTGATGAGGATTTATATTTACATTTACAGCAAGCAAAATACATGTCTTCATTTTTTTTTTTTCTTCTTAAGTCATCTCCACCGCTGTGAAAGAGGGAACCAAAATAAAATCAGTGTGTACACTCTCCTGAATGCCTGCAGATCCTGTTCTGCCTCATCTTCCCTTCAGACAATATTGCAAATTAGTCAGCATCTGTATCACAGCAGAGCATGAGCTCGATCATGAGGCAGAATTAAAGGGTATTACTGAGACAGCCTTAATCTGACGTGGCTGTGAAATGGAATGCTCAGGTGGGATGGAAAACTGGGATGCAAAAGGGCCCCAGTTGTGCCTCTGTGACATGGCAACAGTCACCCAAAATCCACCCCACACACAACACAAGGGCAGCACCTCCCAGCCATGGATTCACCCCCACACAGCTGCAGGGCATGGAAAACACAGCTAGAGGGATTAATGGGCAAAGGAACCCAGTTCCAGCAGATATCACACTTATCCAGCCTGACCTGTGGAGCAGCATCGAGCCTGTGATGCAGCAGATTTCACCAAACAAGTCTCTTAACACAAATCTCATGGGATTTGGGAAAAAAAACAACCCACAAAATAACAGGGATGCATCACCAAAGCAGCTGAACTCTGCTTTCCCACGTAACTGAGGAGAGAAAATAACTGAGCTGTGATAATATTCTACAGCACCCACAGAAGTTCATAAAAGTTACAGCTTCTCTGAAATAAAAGGAGTTTGAGTGTGAAACGACCTGAACAGAAGCTGAGTGGTGAGTTCTGCCTTGGAAAAAAATAAAGCAAAATTGTTTTCCAGGACAAGAGCAGGAGGAATTCTCCATCCCCAGTGCTCCCCGTGGGCAGGTGGAGCTCCTTGGAGCACTGGTGTGATCACACCAGGAACCTCCTGCCTGCCTGGACCTGCCAACACCTGCACTGCCCCCTCCCACAGCAGGGACAGGCAAAAACATCCACCCCAAGAACACCCAAGTGAGAACTGAGGTTATCTCAACTATTGTGCGAAGCAGAAAATGTGCAAACACAGCCCAAATCACCAAAGCTGCACAGCAAGCTGCTCCCAGAGCTCCCAGCTCCAGCCTGGATCCACCTGAGCCTGACAGGGGGCCAGGGGGGAGCAAGGTTCAGTTCATTTTTCTGAATTATCACCTCCAGAAATAACAGAGCCTCTAACAGCTGATCCATGACCTAAACAATCAGCACATGATTAACAGAGATGGAAGCAGCTCTCTCTCATCAAACCTGCTCAAAGCAGGACCAGCCCTGGCCTCTCACTGGAGCTCTTGGACAAGTGACTCATGCTCCAAAGTGTCCTCATCCACCTGGTTTGTCTTTGTTCCCCTCTGTGTTTTCTTTTCCAGCTACCTGCAGTTAACAGAAGTGTCTGATAAAGGAGCAGCCCTGGCATAGGGTGCCCAGAGCAGCCGTGGCTGCCCCTGGCAGTGCCCAAGGCCAGGTTGGAGCACCTGGGACAGTGGGAGGTGTCCCTGCCATGGCAGGGGTGGGAATGGATGGGATTTAATTCCAACTCAAACCCTTCTGTGCCTCAGAACTGCCGAGAATGGGTGTTTATCCCAAAAAGTGCAACTCTGCAGCTGCCACTGTCCCTGTTCTGTTGCTGGAGCAGACAGGCAGGGAAGGAGCCCGAGCCCAGCAGAGAATTCTGACATTCCCTGCTTTCACCTGTGTTTACATCAAACCTTCAGCCTGCTATCAACTCACTGACTCCAGGCAAGGAGAAAGCCAACCCTGCAAACATCTCCCCCTCGGTACCTGCTCCAGGATTGCTCAGATCCAGGGCAGTGATACAGATGCTGAGGAGCATCTGACCTCTTACTCACTCCCAGACAGATTTGCCCAAGGCAGCTTTGGTGCAGAGTCACAGCAAGCTACTAATGCAAAGATAAAGACCATAATAGTCAGTCAGGCAGAGGAAAATTCCAGCCACGGAGGTCCAGTCCCCTCCTTTGTGCAGTCTGAAGTCTGAGTCTGCATCCTGCTCCGTGCCAAATCTGTGCTGCTGTCACTGGAGCCACCTGAACCTCATGGCCACACCTTCTGGGAAGCACAGGCTGCTGCATTATTAATGCCTGGGCAATAAAACCAACACGTGCCTTCCCTTTATTTCTCTGTTTGCTGGCATTTTGTACTCACTCACTACCATTTGTCTCAGGGCTGCCTTGTAGCTGAGGTGCCCCAGGAGCTGCTGGGCCCCCTGGCAGGGTGTGAACACCAGCACTGTGACAGTGACAGTCCTGCTGATGGCCTGTCCCAGCCAATGCTCCTCTGCACTGTCACAGCTTTGGACACACAAAGAACAAGGCAGCACAGCAGGTCAATGGAAAGCTCCTCTATTTTAATTATCTGACTCCAT
>JBBMKD010000027.1:937258-949407 GCA_037834095.1 Argya squamiceps
ACCGGGGGGATCGGGAGAACCGGGGGGACCGGGGCGGCCCCGCGGCCGCAGGCGGAGCGGGCAGCGCGGCTCGGGAGCGCCCGCCGAAGGCGCTGCGCGGGGGATGCTCGCTCAGCCCCGCTGGAGCAGCAGCAGCAGCAGCAGCATCCTTCTTCTCCTCCTCCTCCTCCTCCTCCTCCTCCGCCTCGCTCTCCCGGCGGGGAGCGCAGTGCCGCGGGCTCCCCCGCTCGCGGGGCCCGGCAGTGCCACCGCGGGGCTCGGGGACAGCCGGGGACAGCCGGGGACAGCGGAGCGCCCAGCCAGCCCAGGGCACGCAGAGCATCAACCCGGATCGTGACACGGGAGCGACGTCCCCCGCCCGCCGAGGTGGGCACCAATGGAGCGGTGAGGAGGAGGAGGAGGAGGAGTTTGGATGTAACCCCGCACTCGCAAACCCGAAGGAATGCAGCTGATCTCGTTCTATTTTAAGATCTCCAGACCCATTTTTCTTCTGCACACCCAGATCTGGAGGATGCTGGAACATCCTGTGTTTGTTGTTCCCTTCACCCCGAAACTCCGGTGTCCAAAGGGACACCACCTGTTGCCGTTCCCCTCTGCCCAGTAAATCCATCCCCTGCCGCATTCCCAGTTCCAGGCTGATGCAGAATGCATCTCTCAGATATTCCCACCAGACCAAGCACATTTGTTTTTTGGAGACAACCTTTAATTCCTGCTTCATAAATAGCAGAGCAGGTGTAGCTGCTGTTCATCACCTGGCCCCTAACACACTCTAGACCAGCAGAGTTTTAGTATGATAAATAAATATTATAATATTATTATAATATTACATTAAACAAATAAATAAATAAATTCATTATTTATTGCCAGCAGAACCCCGTGTGTAGTAACCTGCCCAGTCACAGGATCACAGGGTGCATTAGGAGGGACCTTAATGATCATCTCATTCCACCCCTGCCATGGCAGGGACACCTCCCACTGTCCCAGGCTGCTCCAACCCCAATGTCCAACCTGGCCTTGGGCACTGCCAGGGCTCCAGGGGCAGCCACAGCTGCTCTGGGCACCGTGTGCCAGGGCCTGCCCACCCTCAATTCACCCACACATCTTAAAAAGGTGATTCCCTTTACACTGCCAGCCACAGAATGGGTGGAGTGGGACGGGACCTGAAGCACCACCCCATTCCTGGGGGATTTTCCATGGTGCTGTCAGACTCCAGCCCTCCCCCAGTCCCTGCCAGGGGTGTGGAGCTGGACTATCCCCATCCCCATCCCTTTACTCACCCCAACCCCCACATCACTCCATCTACTGCACTGTGGCATTTCCCTCCCAGTTCTCCCTTGTTAACCCCAGCTCCATCCCTTCTCCACCTCCATGTGCACACCCTGGGAGAGCTTTTCAGTTCTTATTTACCTCTTCCCCACTTAAAGCTCCTCAGTCAGAATCTTACATCTGTTATTATTAAAGATTCTGACTCTTGTGATTGAGGCCTCAAGTGCTCCAGTTCAGAAAGGATGTGGAGATAAATCACTTATTCTAATAAATAAATCTCATTGTTTTGCTGGAAGTCCCCTCATGATTTTGGAAGCTTCCTGGTTTGCTTTGGTTTTTTCCCTTTGGGCAAATCTGCAGTCATTTTCATATATAATCACATAAACCTTGGTCCTCTCCAAGTCACAGAAAACCCATCTGCTCTCCACATCACCCTCCTCTCCCTCACACCTTGGTTTACCTGCAGAATCAGTGTCCAGATCCCTCGCCAGGTTCCCTGAGGAGCACAGGGACTGCCAGAGCTGGCCGAGGCAGACCCAGGCTCCAACCCAGCCCAGCAGCCCATCTTGGATCAGCAGGAGATGCACCAGAAGAAAAGGACAGAGTTTTGCATTATGCAGATGTCTTTATTCTCTTCCTGATCTTGTTAAGCCCTGAAGCATGAAAGATTGTTCTAATTACATGACAAAAATTGATACAGCAATCATTACTCTGGGTGCTCCTGATAGAAGTGCCCAGTCCTGAGGCTGCTGTGGCAGCAAGGAGCACTGGACATCTGAAAAATGCTGTTTATCAGTTTTCACTTTCCTGCCTTTCAGCTGAACTCTTCCAATTGGCAGTACTCCCCTTCTCACTGTACCTGAGCTCCATCCACTCTGTGCTCTGAGCTACCTACACCCAATCTGGCCCTCCCAGACAGGAAACTAAATATAATAACAGCCTGTGCATCTCTCACTCACTGCTGTGTTTTCCTTGGGAGAAATACCAGACTCGATGATCCGAAAGGCCTTTTCCAACCCAAACCATTCTGTCATTCCGTGATTTCCCTGGGATTGCTGAGTGCCTGGAGTGAGGCAGTGCTGAGTAAAGGGAGCAGTGAGTGTGTCACAGCTGTGCTGAGCAACATCCCCTGTCCCCCTGCACCTGGAGAATCCCTGCCAGCCCACCTGGAGAGACACCCTCAGAGCATTCAACACCCAGGGTATTCAACACAGAGCCACACTCAGCATTCAACACACCCTCAGAGCATTCAACACCCAGGGCATTCAACACCCAGAGTATCCAACACCCAGGGCATCCAACACCCAGGGCATCCAACACCCAGGGCATCCAACACAGAGCCACACCCAGGGTATTCAACACCCAGGGTATTCAACACAGAGCCACACCCAGGGTATTCAACACAGAGCCACACCCAGGGTATTCAACACAGAGCCACACTCAGCATTCAACACTCAGAGCATCCAACACTCACTCAGAGCCACATTTAGAGCCACACTCAGAGCATCCAATACCCAGAGTATTCAACACTCAGGGCATCTAACACTCAGAGCCACACTCATCATTCAACACTCATTCAGAGCATTCAACACCCAGAGCCACATTTAGAGCCACACCCAGAGCATCCAACACTCACTCAGAGCATCCAACACAGAGCCACACTCATCATTCAACACTCACTCAGAGCATTCAACACCCCGAGCCACATTTAGAGCCACACTCAGAGCATCCAACACTTAGGGCATCCAACACTGAGAGCCACACTCAGAGCATCCAACACTCACTCAGAGCATTCAATACAGAGCCACACTCATCATTCAACACTCATTCAGAACATTCAACACTCAGAGCCACACTCAGAACATTCAACACTCAGGGCACCCAACACTCAGGGCACCCAACACTCAGGGCACCCAACACTCAGGGCACCCAACACAGAGCCACACTCAACATTCAACTCATTTAACACTCAGCCACGCTCAGCTTTTAACACTCAGAGCATTCAACACTTAGAGCATTCAACACCCAGAGCCACATTTAGAGCCACACTCAGAGCATCCAACACAGAGCCACACTCAGCATTCAACACCCGATACATTCAACACTCAGAGCCACACTCAGCACTCAGCCAGCAGTTCCTGAGCAAAACTGAGTCATGTGCATTCCCCCACTCTCAGAGCCAGGAGTGCTCCCCTTACCCTCAATGCCAGGAAGGCTGCAGCTGTGATCCTGACCAGCTCAGGAGGGGATGGTGGTGCAGGAAAGCAGCACTTTGTGTCTTTAATGGGACCCTGACAGAAGCCTGTGGGGATGGGGGAGATCATTGCACTGTGGTGTTTGTGTTTGACTTCACAGGGAGTCACTGCTGTGCCCAGCCCAGCTCCCAGCACAGCCACTCTGAGCTCCCAGACACTGAACACATTCTTTACCTTCGACCCTGGGAGCTGTGTCCTCACTCCTGCACAGGCTGCAGAGCTCCTGGGGTGAGAGTGCAGCAATCCTGCTTTTCTCACCCAGAGAAAGGCACACCAGGGAGCTCAGCACTGGGGTTTGAGGCACTGGAACCACTCCAGGCACCCAGAACCAAAGTCCCACCTGTGTCTCTCCACACTCCATCTCCCCCCAGGGATATCTGCTTCACAAAAAAAAACCCCAAAAACAACCCCAAAAACACAGAACAAGCCAAAAATTCACCAGCAGAATAAACCCAACCCAACAAACAAACCCAGCCCAACGAACAAACCCAGCCCAAGGCTGATCTTTTTAAGCAGGAGAATTTGTTTAGGAGTAAGTGCTGGTTAAGCACATCCAAGAGAATATTCAAAACCATTTCTTAACTTGCTTGTCAAATGGGATTCAGCCAAACTGCTGCTGGATGAGCAAAGACACTGTCAGAGAGGAAGGGGCCTCATGGCTGGCATCCTTCAGGGTGTGGTGTGGTCTCCATCACAGGAGGATCTACTGTCAGAGCTGCTGTATAATTAAACATTGCCTTTATCTGGGCAGCTGGCAGAGCAGACACAGAGCCAGCCAGGGGAAGCAGCCCAAAGGGTGATGGAGCAGCAGGAAGGAGGAATAAAACAATCCCTCAAATATTGGTGATGTGGCAGAGGCTGCTGCTCAGGCAGAGGTCAGCTTGGACAACTGTAATGGACGTGGTACAAGCAATTAATTTGTTGGGTGAAGTCAGGCTCGGGAAAGCAGCCAGAGCTCCTGCTTATCTGCTGCTCAGAAAATAATGGATTTTTGGAGCAGAGGCCAGTGAAAAGCTCAGATCCTTAACTCGGGCGTTTGTTGTTGCTGTTTAGACAGAGAAGGTGTCAGTGAGGCTCTGGTTTCCAGGGAGGACAGGGGACAGCAAATTCCCTTCAAGGACGTGGTCGCTTAGATACCTCATTTATGTAAGAGAAACATTGCTTTTACAATTGTAGCTTATCGAGTTATAAAATATTAAAATACATTAAAAATTATAAATAGATTGTAATTTATAAAACATATGAAATTATTAAACCTACAAGACATTACGGATTGTTTCCAAGAAAAAAAAAAACCCTGCAACGAGCACCTTGTGCTGAATGAAGTATCTGGGCCTAATTCTGTGTTGCAACAGTGGTGTGACCACGTGGAAGAGCAAAGCAGCTCTGAGATCCAACCCTTGGGGAGAACCTTTTCCCTTCCTCCGATGCTCTCAAAGGCCCACAGCATCACACACGGGGTTATTTTCCATTCCCAGGCACCTCCCTGGGGCTGCCTCCTGTGCCCTGGCTGCTGCCACTGCTTTAGGGAGAAAAAGGCTCTGGGAGAGGAAGAAGGGGAGGAGGAAGAAGGGGAGGAGGAAGAAGGGGAGGAGGAAGAAGGGGAGGAGGAAGAAGGGGAGGAGGAAGAAGGGGAGCCCCTGGCCCTGAGCTGAGGCCAATCTGGTGACATCCAGTCTGGGTTTGGCAGTGCCAGGCTCAGCAGTCACTGATGATCTGAAGTTGGATCTCGATGAGTTTGTGGCTCTGTAGCAGGTGGTTGAAGGTGCAGGATCAGCTCCCACCATTCCCAGGCAAGGATCAGAGGGGCAGGGGAGGAAGGGGAGCCCTTCCCAAGGGCTTTAGGGTGAGCTGGCAGCAGTGTCCCATTTCTGGGGTCCCTGGGGTCCCCTCTGCCCCAGGCCAGGCGTTTCCCACAGCCCAGGGAGGCTCCAGCCCCTGCAGCCCCATCAGTCCCTGTCCCGGGCTCTGAAAGCCATCCAAGCCTTCCTGAGGGATGGATCAATCAGTTACACAGGAGACACTTCCCCACTGCTCCTGGGAGATCACAAATCCTTCAGGCAGGCAGCTCTATTAGATGGGCACTTCAGCCAAATCATTAAACTCCCTGCCAGTCACGGGGAACAATAACTTCTTCTTTCCAAACACTTATTATTCTCTCAGTTACTTATTTACTGAGAATATTTTGATTCGCTTAATGCTTGGAACATCTTCCTCCAGTGCTGAATTAGAAATGATGGGACTGCACATTCAGGATAATTAAATAAGACAGCTTTCTCCAACTAATAATAGTGTTGTAATGTCAGACAATAAACGGGCCCAGCCAGTGCAGGCAGGTCTCCTCCTCCCCTTCTGGCTGTGCTGCCTGGACTTTTCCAGGGGACAGAGTGCCATTGAAGCTGATGGAATCACTCAGGATGTTCTTGAGAGGCTTTTCCCTCCCAGCCATCAGTGCCCCTTTTCTGTCCTTTACAGCTTCGCCAAATTTTAAGCAAAACACTTTAAAAATACCTGACATATTCTTTTCCCCAAAGAATGACGATAGAAAATGTTTTATATATTTGTGAAAAATACCTTTACCAGGTGACATCTGATTAGGGCATGGCACTTGGTGCCCCTCAGAGGAGATGGACACACACCTGAACCTTGTGGAGCTTTGGGCATTTTCCTCCTGCTGCCTGTGGGTGAGAGTGCCCTGAAACAGCCCCAGCACCTCCCTGGGAAGCACCATCCCTCCTGCAGGGCCCAGCACCCAGCTGGGATTGCTCCTGGGCCAGTTCCACCCTCCCACAGCCCTGGGCACTGCCCAGGAGGGTCCTGCTGGGATGGGCAGAGCTGCAGGACCCTCCTGCCTCACACCCCTGTAAACCAGCCCCTGATATTCAGCCATGGCTGCCCAGGAGCTAATTACTCTTAATTACTCTGTTTTTAACGGCAGGGCGTGCAGGGGTTCTCTGAGGGATGGCTTTGTACCAAATCCAGGTCAGGAAGGCTTTGTTTGGAAACTGCTCCCACAGCTGATGAGCCCACTGCTCATTTTGTATCAGCAGGAAAAGCTGGGACACAAAGTCACAGAGCCACCAAATCCTAGCCTGGACTGGGATGGGAGGGAGCTCAGAGGCAGCCCTGAGCTCCAGACCCTCTCCATGCCAGGGACATCTTCCACAGGATCCCTTCCACAGGGACCCCTTCCACAGGACACGCATTCCACAGGACACACATTTTCACACTCACACCTTCCTGGCTTTCACACCGTCCCCTTTTGGGGATTTAATGATTTTTTGTTGAGCTGAAGAGAGGTGGCTTTTAGCAGAGAAGAGAAAATCATCCTGGGAACTCCACGGATTTAGTTGTTTGCTGCAATAGAGTTACAGAAAACTGCAGTTCGTGTATTCAGGCACTAAATACGTTCCCTTTGGACCCGCCCAGCCCAGTGAGCCCCAAAGCACTGAACACTGGCTGCTATTCCCCAGTTCTCCACGAGCCCTGATCCCAGTGCAGTCCCAGCCAGGAAGGTGCTGTGGTACCCAATCCTACCACAGCTGGCACTCTGCTTAATTAGTCCTGACAAATCCTGATAATGAATCACTGGGAATATGAGTTAAGCATGAAATAAAGCAAACAGCAAGGATCTTATGTAATTCTTCCTACTTCAATGGCTGCAGGAATTGAGTCATGAGATTGTTTTGGAACATTTCATGACACGAGTCAGGAGGGCTCTTTGTAAATGAAGTTTTTAACTTCTTTTCTTTAAGGGCTCTCCATGGCTGCGCAGATTTTGTACGAGTGGAAATCTTTTCCTCATCTCTTTTATTTATTCCCTCGATGCCCTTCCTCATTCATTTTGTAGCAAGCCAGGTGTGTGCAAGGTTTTACCCTGAGTACAACAACATCAGGCTCAGGCAAAAACCATCGACAGCCTGGTGTCCCCAGGTAATGCTCACAGCTCCTTTCTGTAGGTGAGGGCTCAGGATATAGATTTTTACCTTTATTCTCCTGCTTTGATGGACTGGCTCTCAGACAATCCTGCCTTTTCCCCGTTTTCTGGTACTTAACCGTGGCTTCTTTCATGCCCTGTCATAGTCCATGAAATGAATTTTCCCCTGGCTTCACCTCTCTCTGTACTCACCTGCTGGGGCTGCAGGTCCTGCTGTCCATCTCTGGGGGAGGCAGCACTGGATCGTGCTGAGCTGCATCACAGAGCTCAGCTCATCTCAGCCTACTCAGCTCAGCTCAGCCCAGCCCAACTCAGACATCCCAGTCCAGCTCAGCTCAGCCCAACTCAACTCAGCTCAACTCAGCTCAGCTCAGCTCAGCTCAGCTCAGCCCAGCCCAGCCAAACCAAACCCAACCCAACCCAACCCAACCCAACCCAACCCAACCCAACCCAACCCAACGCAGTCAAACCCAGCCCAACCCAGCCCAGCCAAACCCACCCAAACCCCGCCCCACCAAGCCCAGCCCAGCCCCACCCAGCCCAACTCAGCCCCACCCAGCCCAACCCAACCCAACCCAAACCAGCCCAGCCAGACCCACCCAAACCCCGCCCAGCGCAGCCAAACCCAGCCTGCTGGGGCACAGGCAGAGCTGGGTCTGTGTTGGGTCCTGTTCCATCCACCCACCCCGTGTGGGGCCATGGAAAAGCCTCTCTGTGGCACTTCCATGGGTGGGAATGTGCTCCAGGACCACAGGGTTGAGCTCAGGGTCTGCCCAGCAATTTTTGACTCTCCCTCTTCAACACTCATTGTGTGTTTCCACAGAACAAAAGTCAATTTACAGGGGCTGGGAACATCTCCATCACTGATGAGCTGCTCTGATAAAATGTTGTTTTGCTGGAGATGCCTCGTTATGGTAATGAATGAAATCAGATTTGTCAAGCCCCATTTGGGGCTTTGGGAAGTGCAGGTGTTGAACTTCCCCTCTCAGGAAAGCCTGGGCTAATAGGAGCTTTCTAGACTGGCTGCTTGAGCTAAAGGAGAGGAGAAAGGAACTCAAAATCACCTGGAGTTGGGGCAGAACAGAATGAAAAGTGTCATTATTGAATCCTCTTTGTGGGGAGCAGCAGGGCACTGATGGAGCCTTTAATGAGCTCCAGGGGCCTGGGCTGCAGAGCAGGAGCTCCCAGGGCAGGAACTGTGCTCAAAGTGGGTGAACCACTTCCAGTGGAGCACCAGAGGGCTGGGCTGGCAGAGCTGATCCACTTCCACCGAGGTCGATGAAAACTCATTAATTTGAGAGATTGCAGTGTTAATTCCAAGTCTGTGGGCAGAGCAGGGGGAGCCAGCCTGGAGAGTGAAGGAGCTCAGGACAGGGGAGATCCTGGCAGTGTCCTCACACAGGTCCTGGTGCTGGGGATGAGCAGAACCAGGTTAAACTCCTTACAGAGGGGATTAGGTGGGCCACAAGGGTTATTGGGGTGGATTTGTGCAGGAAATGCACCCCCAGCTCCTGGTGCTGCTGCAGGCTCCAGCCTGGCTCCATCCCTGCCCTGCCCTGCCCTGCAGCCACCCTGAGCACACAGGCCACAACCATCCCTCCTTGAAAACCCCATTAAATATCCTCTAGAACACAACCATCCCTCCTTTAGAACCCCATTAAAATACCCCAGAAACACAGCCCACAGCCAACCCTCTTGTAGAACCCCATTAAACATCCCCTGAGCACAGAGCCCATAGCCATCCCTCCTTTTAACCCATTAAACATCCCTGAGCACAGCCCACAGCCATGTCTCCTTTTAACCCCATTTAATACCCCAAAAACACAGCCCACAGCCATGCCTGCTGTAAAACCACAATTAAACACCAAAGCAATCGTGTAAAACAGGAAATTCCAGGCTGCCCCTCTCTTCCCCAGCCTCTCCCAGAGGTGGAAGGAGCTGCTCTGTGCCCAGCACCTTCAGCAGGGGTGGTTTTATTGTGATATGCAGAGCTGAGACCCAAATCTGATGCAGATATTGGATCAAACCTTGTACTCGGTGGCAATCTAATTTTATCCTGACATGTTGATTGCTCGCTCTTCATCTGTGGCTGCTGTCCCAAAGGGGGCTAAGTGAGAGGAGCTGCAGGGTTTTTGGTGTTTTTTTCCTTCCTCTCCTGTAAAGAAGATGACATGAAATAAATTCAGAAGAACACACACAAGGAAAAATGTGGGGTTTGTTATTCACAAGACAGCTCCGAGAAGGGAAGAAATTGGAGCTGAGATTTGTGAGGGATGGTACAAAATATGATGGAATTTCTGACTAATAAATCACAGAGAACTATTCCCAACCAAGGGAACTGGTCCATGCAGGGGCTTTTGAAAACCACTCTGGATTGCTCTCCCTGTTTTCCAGCGGGTGGGAAACGTGGAATTTCTTGGAAAAGCCAGGCCTGTGACTCATGGCAGATGTTGATGGGGAATTTACAGCTCATGGACCAAGCAAATCCAGCCCCCAAATGGAGGTGCAGTGTTTCCTCTGGGATCTGGGATGTGGAAGGGAGGGATGTCCCTCAGAGCACACCCAACACCTCCAGGGAGGGATGCTGAGCTTTGCCACAGTGGAGAATGGATCAATAAATTAAATTTGTCATTTAAATACGGGTTTGGAGAACTTCAAAGGATTTTCACAGATTTCCATGGATATCAAATCCCAAATATAAAGCTGAGGAGTGCCAGCAAGGGGCACAGCACCAGACTGGGGCAGCAGAAACAACCCTTGAAAGCACCAAAGCAAAGGCAGACAGGAGAAGGAACAAGAGCCAGGTCGGCCAGAAATCCCCAATCAGCAGAACCCTGGGTGAAAAGCACAGCTCTCACTCAAACATTGCTGTATTTTAATAGAAAAGGCCCAGAATTAAATAATTTACAATTAAATAATTAAACAAAAGCAGAGCTCCTGCTCTCCCCAGTTTGACCCTCAGTGCAGGGGGGGATTCCTGGCCCATCTCTCTGGGCGCTGCCCTGGGGGTCACAGGTTCCCTTCGGCAAATATTGGTGCTGCTAATGAAAGAGGAGAGCCTGGGGTCAATATTTGCAGAACCAAAGCTCTGCCCTTCATTTTCCTGCAAATATTTAAGGAAAAAAAACACGAACTCACCAGCCCGTCAGGAAAACCTCATTTGCACCACTGACAATCCAGAACTTCTCACTGAACCTCTCTCACTTCTAATAACCCCAAACTTAGAAGTGTTTCTTAATTTTAGCAGCTTTTTTTTCTCCTGACCCAGATACAAACAAGCTTTTACTGCTGGGAAAAGCAACGTTCACACAGCAGCTCTAAACCCATCATTTATTTTTGTGTTAAACCAGGAGAGTTTCTCTCCTGCCTCTTTAATTACCCACCTTGATGGTGCTCTGCATTCTCTCCAAGTTTAGAACGTGTCTTAAATTCCCACTCTGGCTCCTCCCTGAGCTCAGGGTCCAGCTCTGCCTAAATCAAACCGAATATTTAAGACACACCAATGGTGGCTCAGGGTTGGCGTGAGGAGACAAGAATAAAATTGCTTTTTATAAGGTTTTTATTAAAAGCAGTTCAGTTTGGAGAACCAGAAGATGAATCAAAAGGGTGATGCTGGGCTGGGTGTTAATTGCAGACAGTTAATTTAATTATGGATGGCTGATGAGTGTGGGGCAGGGCTGGCTGGAGACTCTGTGTGGGAGAAAAATCCATGTCCTCAGGACATCCCCTAACTTTCCTGGTGCTTTGGCTCATTAGCAATTTTCCTTTTCGTGCTCTTTGAGGAAGAAAAAAGAAGAAAAAAAAGAAAAAAAAAGGCATTTTGGAGAAGAGAGGAACAAGTAACAGCCAGGCAAACCCATGAGAGCACTTAGGGAGGAAAAAACCCTCTTGTTGCTGGTGGTTCCTGCACAACTCTTCCATTTTCACCCTGCAGCAGGGGTTACCTGAGGCTGCTCCCAGCACTTCCAGAGGGCAGAGCCTGCCCGGCCTTGGCTTTGGGAACCACAGGAGCCTGCAGGAGCTTTTAGTGCTCCTAACCAAGACACGAATTCTAAACAGGAATTCAAATTCAGTCCCATAAATCACCAACTTGCCATCAGAGCAACGCCTGAGAGTGGGCAGGACTGAGATGTGCTGAGTTAACGTTTGAAATCAGAGAAACCACTGACAGAACACAGCAAATTTCCTTTATCTCACTGCCAGAGGAGAGAATTTTCCTTTCCAAAATGGGAATTTTTACCATTACTGTATGTCCTTCTCTGTTTTTTATGAGGTGTTATAAATGATAAATCGTCAATCAGATATATATAAAAAAAATTATTTTCCAATCAAAATTCTATCTGGGACAGCCACGGACACAACATTGGAATGTTGAGTGGAACAGACAGAGCGGCAGCGAGGTTGCTCGCCCGTACTGATCCACCCTTTGCAGGGGTTTGAGTCCAAGTTTTTATAGGGTTTTTCCGTGCCTGCCTGTGATGATACCATGTCTTCATAGTCCTTTTACTTGTACATGTGTCTTGAATGGATTTCCTGGCCCCGGGGTATGTTTGAATGGACCCTTCTGGGAATCCTTTTTGGACGATGATTTCCTCGGGCCTGGGGTCCACCCTTGAGATTATCATCGACGACTTGATGGTCCTGATATCCAGGGTTTGATTGACTCAAGGAGCAACATCCTGGAGAGTTGC
>JBBMKD010000027.1:949507-962788 GCA_037834095.1 Argya squamiceps
AATATATTTCTAATACATTGACTACTACATTTGTTACATATTTTATTTACACGAATTTACTACCTCATTTATCACATGAGGGAAAAGTTATGAAGGCATTTCAAACATGAATTACTTGAAACTTCTGCTTAATTCCCACCAGAGCTAGGCTGGAATTCTCTAGACTGGAGTGGTTTGGAGTTCATTTTCCATTCCTACACCAATGAAATTGTGGATTCCTTCAAATCTGAGGAACATTTAAAGTTGGACTTGATGTCCTTGGAGGTCTTTCCTAGCTGTGATCATTCTGTGGACACAGTCTGAAAAATCAGAAGGTAAAAAAGACAATGAATGTATTTTCTGAGGGAAGCAGATCCATTCCAGCTCCTCCTGTGCTCGAGGGCTCCAGATTGGGTCTCTTTTTACTCCGTGCCTTCTCCCGGTGATTTTCCTGTGTGCTGGGACACAGGAAAAGAACACATTCCCAGACACAGTGGGAATGTGGGACTGGAGCCTGGGGAAGATGGAAATGAAGAAGGATTATCACCTTCTGTGATATTTACAAAGACTGTTTAATATATGTTCTAAAATAAATTCGTGTATCAAGTATGTTAATATGTTATCACATAAAAGTGTTCCACAAGTTTAAATTTCAAACAAATCGTAAAAGGTGTCTTCAGACACCAAAACCCATTTGCAACTGTAAAAACTCTCAGATAATCGCAGGGTGAAACCAAAATTTACAACAAAAAAGATCAGGCTGAGCAGGAGATGTCTCTTCCATCATGGGTGGACCCACCACTTCTCTAATGATCAACTCCTGATACAAATCTAAGTAAAAAAACCCAAAAAATTGCACAAATCAGCATCCCAATGCCCAGTTGAAAAACCCAATTCAAGTCCTTGACTGTGCCAAAAAAAAGCTTTCAAAAACCAAACAACAACAAAAAATATATAAATAAAAATATAAAGTGTATATATATACATAAAGTATATTTTTAAAGTATATAAATATGAAAAAACCTAGAAAAAAACTAACAATAAACTTGCCTCAAAACAAAAAAAAAAAAACTGTATAAAAACTATACCCTAAATCCAAAAACTTGTAAACAAAGAAGGGTCAGCTCCCTTGAGGCTGCCCCTGCATTCACCCAACCTCAATACCCCAAAAATCAATATTACATTCCTTTATTGTAGCTAATTCAAATTAATTTCAAATAGCAAAATAAAATACTTAATATCAAATTAGCTACAAATCCTTTCTAACACCAGGAACGACCTGCACCCTCTCTTGCAGAGGAGAGGCCTCCAGAGATGGTGCCTGTGCTGGAGGAACAGCAAACCCTGGAGAATCAAACCCTGGCCAGCCAAGAGCCAGGTTTAACAAGTTTAACATCTGCCTTATTTTAAATTGTTTAATTGACAATGAGTGTGCAATCCAGGGCTGCAATATAAGCAAAAAATCCCCACTCGAGCTGAATTGCTGTGACACAATCATTTGCTGATTAATCCCCAAAATGCACTTCAAAGGGCACAGGCAAAGACTTCAGGACGATGGTCTGATTTTTTGCTGTGCCACATCATAGTTTTCATTTACTGGGCGCAGTTCCTGTTAAAGACCTGCAATTTCATCTTTGGTTCACCCTGTGAGAAGCCTTTGCCTCGTCCCAAAATCCTCACTCAGAAAAGCTCTCACCGAAAGCTCACAACCAACAATAAAAACAATCGCCCTGAAAGCACCCTCAATTTGGGGCATTTCCATCAATGCGGCTCCTGCTGATGCTCCCGCTGGAGCTCGGGCTCTTAAATGATTTCTCACTTTCGTGCTCGCTCTGGAACTGCTCAAAATCCTCACAATTTGGGAAGCAAAAGCAGGAAAGCTGCAAAGCCCCTGGGCCGGGCAGGGAGGATTTTACCCCAAATGTCCCCATTTCCATCACGTCCTTCACATGCTAATTGAGTTTTCTGTCTCGGCTGTCTTCTCCCGGCCCTCCACATCAGCTGTTCTGGGGCCGTTCGGTGTCTCCTGGGTTCAGCTCCAGGTTTTCCACCCTTTTCCCGTGTGGGACTCCAGGGAACGATCTGGTTCCTTGCTGCTGCAGTTCCCCTCCCTCCCAGCAATAACAAACCCACTAATTCACATCGCTCCAAGACACAAGAACCATAGCAATAAAACTTGCAAGCAGAGGGGAGAGAGAAAAGCATGTAAATATGATTCAAACCCGAGCTGAAGTTACTAAAATCCAATTGAGTTCAAATTTCTTTTCCTCCTTCCCCTGGCTGATGTTTCCCCAAAGCTACTGCCTTGAATTTCGTGTGCACAGTCGCCCTTCATTTCCATCAGCTGCATTCCCACGTGGGAAAATCCCCACCAACCTTCTGTTGCTTATGGAGAAAATAATTTCACTGATGAAGGTTTTGTCCAGGTGAGATCTGAGTGTGTGGAGTGACTGAGCAGCCAGGGACACCCCTGAAACTGGGAAAGGTTTGCAGGAGTGAGACCAAGCAAATGTCTGACCCCGTTTCAAAAGGATCTGAGCATTTATAGAAGCACAGCAGAGTTTGAGCAGTGGTAGCAACCAAAAAATAATTTAACAAAAAGGATATGAATTATATGAATTGGGTTTGGAGAAGTGTGGGAGTGTTGCAGCCCAAACTTTCCTGCTGGAGTGTGGGAAATGCATTTGTAGAGAATCCTCCTTTTCCCACACTGGAGCACCAAAGACACAGGCAGGTGACCAAAGAGGTGACATCTGTCACCATGCTGAGGTGGCACCAATGCTGCTTGATTTGGTGAATTTTGGTTGTTTCCAGGATTTCAGCCCTAGGGAACAAGAAGGATGTTGGTTAGGCTTGCTTGTCTGCTCCTTATTGCCCAGGAAATGTGGATTGATGGCAAACACAGCTCCCCAGTTTGGGTTTTTGGTGGGATGAGAGAATTGACCATAAAGGTGGTGTTGAGCACTTCCAGAAACCAACTGCAGGATAACCTCAGATAACCAAGAAATTGCTGAGATCCTCAAAGATCATCCATCGTGGGGGTGGAGAGGCCCTGGGCTGGAATTCCCAGAGCAGCTGTGGCTGCCCCTGGATCCCTGGCAGTGCCCAAGGCCAGGCTGGAGCAGCCTGGGACAGTGGGAGGTGTCCCTGCCATGGCAGCCTTTGAGGTCCCTCCTAGCCCGGCCCATTCTGTGATCCCCCCTAGAGAGCACACACAATAAATCAGGTTTTTTTGGAGCACTCCCATCTTCCCGGGGTGATTTCCAGGGTCCCCAGCAGGGGCAGGGCTGTGGGTGCAGACACAGAGCTGGAGCTGAAATGTGAAACCTCCTCTGTGCTCCACCAGCCCCTGTGGAGCCCTCCTGCAGAACCAGCCCCAATATTCAAAATTTAGCAACGCCGTCTGTTAGAGAGTTTGTCAAATAAAAACAACTCATTACCAAACTCAGGTCTGGGAGCAGGATCACTCCCTTTCACATACAGTTGATTTTCTTCAGCTGGAAAAACACAAATAATTGTTCCCCAGTATTTCTGAAGTGTTTCCAAAGGTTTCTGACAGCAGCCACGTTCCTAACCCGTAGCCAAAGAAATAACTGCACTATTAATCTGGAACTGGCAGTAACTCCTGACATTTGAATTATGTTGCTGAAAGGTGTCTTTTTAGCAGCTGGTAAATAACGAGCCCCTAATTACAGATATAAATCTGGGGAGGTATGAATGCACTGCTGAAAGTGATGAAAATGTTGAATAAAATATGGCCCAGGAATGGAGGAGGTGATGAGACTCAGCCTCCTGACCACGGGGGGTTTTCTGGGTGTGCTGAGAGAGCCACAGCCCCTGGGGATGGCAGCACAGCCCTGTCCCAGTGATGGATGTCAGGGCTGGGGATAATCGTCCCAGGGAATCTGAGCAGCCAGAGTGGCGTGGAACCCCTCCTTAAATATCCAAATTCTTCCGGCTGCTGCAGAGAGGAGCATTTATGGTGTGCCCTGCTGATCATCAGCAGACCTTTATTAATTTTGTTTCTCCGGCGAAGTTTGGTGAAGATATGGTTTTCCTTTTGGGACCTGGATTTGTCACCTCTGTGATTCAGACTTGTATCATAGATCTCTAATCACAGAAATTGGAAAGAGCTCAAAACTGGAGTTTATTTTTTTAAATGTATTTTTTAAATCACTCTTTAAAATTCTATCCCAAGTCAACTGTTTTACAAAAGCCATGGCAGCTTGATCTGAAATGGCTTTATTTTATTTTGGTGCTTCACTTTCAGCTTTTTTTGAGTATTACATTTACTCATTATAATGTTTTGGCAGTGGATAAAGACAAATTCTTTTACTTGAGATTGACTTTTTTTCTGATTGTTGCCTCACCAAAAATCCCCAGCAGAGCTCCTCCAGTGACTTCCAGAATGCAGTACAAAGCCTGAGACAAAGCTCACCCAAGTGCCTGCATGGAGGAGTTCTCTGAGTGTGGCCTTAGGGAATATCATGGAATGTTTTGGGATGGAAGGGACCCAGAGAATCATCCAGTGCATCTCCTGGCCCTGCCCAGACCCCCCAGATCCCACCCTGGGCATCCCTGGAGCAGTGTCCAAAAGCTCCTGGAGCTCTGGAATGTTCCCATTCCCTGGGGAACCTGGGCAGGGCCAGCACCCTCTGGGGAAAGAAGCTTTCCCAATAATATAACAAAATAACATTTACAGGTGTATATGCAATATACTGTAAATACTGACATAGCCTGGGGAATGGTGAGTGACCTTTCTGACTGCTGAGACACAGCACAGCTCAGTCCAGGCTGGAGTTCTGAACTCCTAATTGTAATTATCAGCCACAACTGTGATTTCAGCCCAGATCTCTCTCCCACTTCTACAGCTCCCCCTCAGCTGAGCCTGGAAGGAAAACTGCTCCAGGGAACGAGCAGGGAAGTTCATTCCCAAGCTGCCAGTGCAGTTCCTTTCTCCAGCACTACATTCATTAACTCTGCAGCACAACACCCAAATTACTCCTTTTTAGCTCCTGCAAAGATTTCCATGTCATGCTCGGGGTGGTTCCATCTCATTACTGCTGTTTCTTTCCTGCTCCATTATTGATGCACAGGCACTGCCCATACAAGGATTCATTAATAAGTCACGTTCTCAAATCCCTGTGTTCCCCTGAAAGGAAGGGATCTCTGGCATAACATCTGCCTGTGCTCAAATTACAAATTGCAATAATGAGACTGCTTCTGCTCATCCCATCTCACCCTTGCTCATACCTTCCCCTGTGCCAGGCTGCTCCAAGCCCCAGTGTCCAACCTGGGCATTCCAGGGATCCAGGGGTAGCCACAGCTGCTCTGGGCACCCTGTGCCAGGGCCTCAGCATCCTCAAATCACCAATCCCTCCACCCTCAAATCCCAGGAATTGTCCAGGGGCAGCCACAGCTCTGGGAATCTGTGCCAGGGCCTCAGCATCCTCAAAGCACCAATCCCACCACCCTGAAATCCCAGGAATCCCCTCAGTGCAGACCTTCCTGAGGCCATCTCTGATGTGATGATGGAGATCACACCAGGGGATCACTGTGCATTTTCTGGTGACCAACATCAACCTCCCTCAGCACTCTGCCCAAACCATCCCCACCAGCCAGACTGAACCCAAACAAGGACCAAACCCCAGCCCAGACCCTCCTGTTTCCACACCACTTCTCTGGGCTGGGCACTGCTGAAGATTAAACCAAAACCAGGGGGTTTAGGAGGAAACTTGTGCAGGAGAGGAAGAACTGGGCTGCAGAGGCTGGAGCTGGTGTGCAAGGCTGAATTAATAGCTTAATGCAATTCACTTCTTACTGGTTGCCTGGAAACTAACTTCGGGGGAAAAAAAGTAAAAAAAAAAGGGAAAAGCACAAACCATAATGGGTGTAGAGGGCTTAATAGGGAATTATTGATGCCACCAGACTGTCTGACAGTCTGATGGATTTCTAACCAAATCACTCGGAATGCTCCTATTATTCTGTGTTCTCCTGAACGCCAAGGTCCGAGGCTGAAGGAGGGGAAATATTCAGTGGTGCTGGGGTTAATTTGGGCAGGAGAGCTGGGGGTGTGCCAGGGTCTGAGGGAAAGGAGAGGAAATATTCAGTGGTGTTGGGGTTAATGCCTGGCTTAGGTCCGAGGGACAGGAGAGGAAATATTCGGTCATGCTGGGGTTAATGCCTGGCTTAGGTCCGAGGCAAAGGAAGAGAAATATTCGGTGGTGCTGGGGTTAATGCCTGGCTGGGGTTAATGCCAGGCTGTGCCAGGGTCCGAGGGAAAGGAGAGGAAATACTCGGTGGTGCTGGGGTTAATGCCTGGCTTTGGTCGGAGGCAAAGGAAGAGAAATATTCTTCGGTGGTTCTGGGGTTAATGCCTGGCTGGAGATGACAAGGTCCGAGGCAAAGGAAGAGAAATATTCGGTGGTGTTGGGGTTAATGACGGGCTGGGCTGTGCCAGGGTCCAAGGCAAAGGAGGGGAAATATTCGGTGATGCCGGGGTTAATGCCGGGCTGGGTTAATGCCGGGCTGTGCCAGGGTCCGAGGGAAAGGAGAGGAAATACTCGGTGGTTCTGGGGTTAACGCCAGGCTGGGGTTGGTGCCTGGCTGGGCTGTGCCGGGGTCCGAGGCCAAAGGAGAGGAAATATTCGGTGGTTCTGGGGTTAATGCCGGGCTGGGGGTGACAAGGTCCGAGGCCGAAGGAGGGGAAATATTCGGTGGTGGAGGGGTTAATGCCTGGCTTAGGTCCGAGGCCAAAGGAGAGGAAATATTCGGTGGTTCTGGGGTTAATGCCGGGCCGGGGTTGGTGCCGGGCTGGGCTGTGCCGGGCTCCGAGGCCAAAGGAGAGGAAATATTCGGTGGTTCTGGGGTTAATGCCAGGCTGGGGTTAATGCCGGCTGGGCTGTGCCGGAGAAGCGCGGCCGCTCCCGCACCGCTCCCGCTTTCCCTGCGTGTCCAACACCGCCGTGCCCGTGTTCTCCTGCAGCAAACACGGGCAGAATTCCTGCCCGGCTGGAATGAACCCTGCAGAACTGCTCACGGACAGCCGCTGCCTCATCCCAGCCTCGGACCGAGCTGCTCAGGGGGGAAAAGCCGCGGCTCTGCCCTGGGGGAGTTTTAGCCGATGCTCATCGCTGTGTTTGTTAATGGGGAGGGAAAATAACAGACCCTGGGAAGTTTCTGCCGTCCCAAGGGCTGTGGAGTCCTTTGGGCTCAGGAATCCCAGGAGGGATCACTGGCAGGTACCAGCCACAGCTGCAGCACGCTCTGGTTTGGATGGAAAAAGCTCCTGTTCGTCCCAGTCAGGACCTGCCAAGCCCGGGAAGGCACGAAGTGAACTGTTAATGATGCATGTTTTAATTAACTGAGGGAGCAGCTCGCTGGTTCTGGCACCACAAAGCAGCTCCTGTCCCTGCAGCAGCCCCAGGTCACGGGAGCATCACCCCGAGCAGCTCCAACAGCCAGACCCTGGGGCCCACTTTTTCATCTTGGAGCAGTGCAGGGTTTATCGTGATTACCTGTGACAGGAATTAGGTCAGTTTAATTACCTTAACCTTCAGATGAGCAGCCACCTCTCTCCTGGCTGCTTTTGGATGTACAAATAATGCACTGACAACACCAAAGCAGAAAACAACCAGGAGCCCCAGGAGCCTCAGGCTGCTGCAGACCCTCCCCACACAAAAATAAATATCCCCAAATATCCCCAAATATCCAGCCCTGTGCCTCAGAGACAAAGCCTGGCAGCTTTTCAGGGGTGAGGACGATCATATGTTAGAAACAGCTTTGAGAACAGACTCTGTCTCTTCTCCCATCTCTGAGGTGCATTGTACAAGGGCTGGATAATGTAATATAGAACATATTGTAATATAGAACAGTGCAGGGCTAATTTTGAGCTTGCTCCTGATTTATCTGTGATGTCAAGATATTCAGTAGATACCTCGAGAGCATTTTAAATAGTCTCTAAATAAAGCAAGTCATTATTTCTTGCTAAAAATGGGGTTTAAAATGAGCTAGTTACTGCAAAAAACCAACAAACTGTGAATTGTTTTTCAATTTCATCGGTCCTTTTCCTGTTTCCAAGTGATTTGTGGTAATAAAGTATCAACATGGAGATCAAATGCCCCAACAAAATTATTTAATGACTCACAGAATGTACACCAAATCCCTACAACCTAAGCTAAGACAAACATAATCACACCCCCTTTAAATTACATAAATAGAATATATAGGGGGTATGATTAGAATTTAGCTCACCAGCTCAGTTATTTTTCGTTGTTGTCCCAGTACCCACAAGTTCTGTTTCCCGTGTATCTCTTTTTAGGTGTTCCTGGAGTGTCCCAGCATTCCCAACCCTTGGGCTCCAACTCAGCCGTGAGTTTGGAATGAGCACCCCCCTCACCTGGGCTGGCTTTCCCTGGGAAAAGCTGGACTGGAGCTCCTGAACTGTGACACTTCTGGCTTCTTTTTTTTTCCTTGCTGAGGTCAGGATGAATAACGCAGGAAATGTAGGTTTTGAGTTCAGGCTTGGATGTTTATTATTTCTTACCTATTTACAGACTTCTGAGCTCTGAGTTCTAACTAGCAAGTTAGAGAACAGAGGTAAAATGGAGACATTCTAACTCTTTCCAAAGTTATTTAAGTGATAATTGCCCAATAACGAGGTGACACTTGTATTATTTATATTTCGGACCCAATGATGACCACCCAAAGCCTGCAATGAGGACCTTTTTCACGCAGTTACAGAAAACCACCCAAACCCATGAAGAAGGAAGAAGAAGGTGAAGAAGAAGGACTTGGACAATGCTCCAAATCCTCCACCTTGACTCACATGTATTACTATACACTAAACCCCTAAATCTAAGTTTTTCACCCTGTGAGATCACACAATACCATTTAAACTCCACACCCCAGTGCTATCACTGAATCTCGTGAGCCTGTCCCAAGACCTCAAGTCAAATGTGGTGCTTGTTTGAGGGTCAGCAACTTCTAACAGAGAAAACCTTTAATTCTCAGCCTCCAGGGCTCCAGCACAGCCCTCTGGAGCAGGGCTGGCAGTGCCAGGCAGGCTCAGCAGGGCAGGGCAGCCAGCCCCGAGTGTCAGGGGGGCTCTTCTGCTCCACAGCACTCCCACAGCTCCAGACAGGGACGTGGCAAGCAGAAATAATCGGAGCTGACATCTGCAGGAGGGGCTGGCAGTCAGCAGCTCCCTGTGGGTGTGACCTGGCTGACCCAAAAGGTCTGGGCAGCCCCTGAGCTGGGCTGTGCAGGGCAGCCCCGGGGCAGCTGCTGCTCCTGTCCCTGTCCCTGCCCAGCCCCTGCAGGGTGTGACCAGCCTGGGGCCATTCTGCCAGCCAGCTCCACTCCAGACAGCCCTCATCATCATCATCATCATCATCATCATCATCATCATCATCATCATCATCATCATCATCATCATCATCATCATCATCACAGCCTTTCCATGGGAATGCTGTCTCCTCCCTGCCATCTGTGGGATTAAAGTGATTTATTGGAGCTCAGCAGCCGTCCCTGAGTTGGTAAACTTTTGATGGTGGACATAATGGAAATCATCCCCTGAGCTTTTTTCTTCTGGACAGAGGGAGATGTCCTCCTGAAGTTCAGAAATGTCAAAGCCTTATTTCTTCACGGCTGCTGGAACAAGTCATTTCGAGGTTGTTACTCTGCAAAATAATTCACAGATCCCAAATGCTGATATTTATAGCTGAGGCAGAACTCCTAAAATCTCGTGGTTCTAATGGGAATGTTGGCAGGTCCTTTATTATGGCACAGCGAGCAGTGGTGTTAAAAGTTCTGGAATCAAACTATCAATGCATGATAAATGGGGGGTGAGCTGCTGGTGTCACACCACTTATTAAGTTGGTACCATAAATTATTGCACTGTAAAAATCAATGTTTACCTCAGCCTTCCCTCCCATATTTTCATTGCTGTTTTCTAGGGTTCATTTAAAAACTACAAGAAACAAAGAAAAAGGAAAAACAAAAAGAAACCCAAAACCACGTGAAACAGGAAAATTAATTTTCCTCAGGCTGAATTGTTCTCTCTTACCTAAACAAAGCAACATCTGAGGGTGTTGCAATTATTAAAACTAGCTAGACAAGAAAGGATGAACTGGAGATGGATCAGACCATGGAGTCAGATATTAATCAAAAAATTCCAAGAGTTGAATTAGGAAAAGTATAACTTTTTTCTTTGTTTTTTTTTTTTTTTTTGAGAATGAGTCACTATTTATCAGCCAACTGAAACTTTTTATCCCCAGATGAGACCTCCAGGAGCTCAGTCAGTGTAGCATGAGTGTCCCTTTAATGTCAGGCACGATGTTCTAAAACAAAAAATGTTCCAAAAAAAAAGTTTCTCCCGGATTTTACACCAGGGGAAACATCCACTGCTGGGACAGGACACCCTCTCACCCTCCCCTGTTCTGAGGGGATGCTGAGAGCTGCCAAAATCTGTCTGGATGGCACAAAGTGAGGAAAATCCTTCGTTTACTTCTCCTGGGCTGTGTCAGACTGCTGGGGTGCCCTTCCATCCCTCCCCTGAACACTTTCCCACATTTCAGATCCCAATCCCTGTAGTGTCAGGGATTCTCACCCTGATTTTTCAGCCTTCTGATGTTTTACTTTCTTCTACTGGAGCTTTCTCACGCCTGTAACAAAAACAAAGACTGATATTTCGCAAATATGCATTCCTTCCAGGGGGAAAGACAAATTAATGGACTTCTAAATTGACCACTGGGGTCAGAGAGGTGTTACTCTCGTCCCCCAATCCCTGAACAAATTCCAAACCCTATTTAAACCCCAAATCATAATAAACTTTCTCTCCTCACTTCTCAACTTGATGGGTGAGTGTGGTTCTTCCGTGTCCTCTAGCAACAAGGGATGTTGCCCAGTTGTTAAATCCTGCTGGGGAAAACTCAGGGACAGCAAAGGCCACAGGGATTTGTGTGGGAGGAAATCCTGTGGCCCCGTTTTCTGGTAGTTGCAGGGCACCCGAGGAACGAGGCAGACGCAGCAGGTCAAGGGAAAGCTTCTCTTCCTTTATTCTATTCTAATTCTCTGACTCCATTACTTATATCCATTTGTACAGAGATCAAGGGATTGGCTACACAGGTCGCCACCTCTCTGACCTGGATGGTGAAACATCACCGTCCATCACATTTCTCCTCCCAGAGCAGAAAAATGTAAACAATAGATAAATGCTAAAAATATATATTGTTTTTGTGAAGCTGCGTGAGAACAGCACTGCAAGATTTCAAACACTTGCAAGCAAGAAAACTGTGAGGGCAACACCGTTTGCCGTGCACAGCCAGAGGTGAGCTGGGGATCACACCTCACCCCTGGCTGGAAAAGTGTCCCACACCTTCAGGAGCAGCCTGGCACGTCCCCTGAGCAGGAAACAGCAAGAAAAACACAATTGCTGGGTTTTTACACCCAAAGAGTGGAGCTTTCTTTGGAAAAAAAATATTGTCCCTGGTGTTTGTGCCAGTTTGGTTTCAGCTTACACTTGGCAGGAGTTCCCCACTTTGTTCTGACAGATTCTGCCTCCCAAAATCCGGGATTTTGGGGGATTCCTCTCCTCAAACTCAGCACCCAACCACTTCTAGAGCATTCCTGCACTTCCCAAAGCCCAGGGCAGCATTTATCCTGTGACACCTACAATGCACAGGCTGGCAAACCCTCCTGTCCTCCAGGGCAGGCACAGCCCTGGGATTTATTTGCCCTAAATCAGAGATTTCACAGACATCACAGAGCACATCAGCTCTACCTGTGAGTGAGCACATCCCGTCCCCGGCGGGCTTTTTATGACTGATGATTCAAAGGGGAGAAATTAAGAGGCCTCAGAAGATTTTTTATGGCTTTTCTTACCTCATCTGTGTTTGCAAACCGTCAGAGCGGTGCCAGCGTCGGGGTTTGGCTCCATAAATAACGGGCTGGAACAGGCAGGTGTCAGTGAGGGCTGCTGCTAAAACGTGACAGGGACAATTCCCCACCTCACACAGCACAGGGAGAGGCTCACAGCCTGAGCAGGAGGCACCAGAGCCCGGGGCTAGGCAGGGGATTTGCAGGATTTGGGATTTAAGCAGGACATTGCCTCGGTTTGATGATGGCCACCCACAGTCACGCTCACACTTCTGGGATGGCCACCCACACCCTGGGATTCTGGGATTCCCCTGTTTTAAAATAATAATAAAAAAAAAGAAATAAAAGTCTGAATTTTGCAAGATAAAATTTAATATTTTAACTTCTCCTGCCTTTGAAAGAAGGGGCTGAGGAAGAAGGTATGGCTGCCTGTGATTTAACAACTCCAGCAAGGATTCTGAGCAGAGTGAGAAAGGAAAAAGCTGTCACAGGCCTCCCAGGAAAAGGCTCTCAGATCTCAAGCCAAGATCCCCCCACCCTACAAATGAACGTTTTTAACCCTGTTTTTGGCCATGTTACAACCTAACAGGGGGTCCTAAAGGTCCAGTACCCGTGCTTGTTACTGCCTGAGGGCTCAGCAGCTCTCCCAGGCAGGGCTGTGCAGATGCACAAACTCATTAATCTTGCAGGTTCAGGGTGCAGCTGCAATCTCCTTGCATCCCACATCCCTCCCCATTAGCTCCAATTTGGATCATCTGCCTTGCTGTGCACCCGGGGCCCTCTGCAGAGGGGATCTGAGCCAGCACAGCTCCTGGCTGGGGAGATTTGCTCCTGGGTGACGTGAGCAGAGAGTTGTGCACTAAAATCAAAAGAGCAATCTCTGAGGAGTCAGAGCTCAGGCTGTCCTGAGAGCACGGCGTGGTGGAAATGAGGAATCACATCTCCTCCTCTCTACAGATGGAAAGGTTTAGTTAATTAGGCCAATTATTTTGCTGTAACAATATGAAATTAAAGGGTTTTCTTGGGTTTTTTTTTGCTTAAAAATAATAGACAGAGGCAATCTGAGCTAATCCCGTGTGTCAGTCTGGAGGGAGGATGTATTGCAGAGCTGCTCTGGGGCAGATGTTTAATGACTGACTGCATAAACCCCATGTGCATCAGCTGGGGCTGTCCTGCACATCCCATCACTCCTGACAGGTTTGGTGGGAGTTATTGCCCATCCCTTGATGTTCATGTACCTGATAAAGATTTCTCAGAATCCCAGATGGTTTGGGTGGGAAGGGAGCTCAAATCCCACCCATTCCACCCCTGCCATGGCAGAGGGAACACCTCCCACTGTCCCAGGTGGATCCAACCTGGCCTTGGGCACTGCCAGGGATCCAGGGGCAGCCACAGCTGCTCTGGGCACCCTGTGCCAGGGCCTGC
>JBBMKD010000027.1:965766-977635 GCA_037834095.1 Argya squamiceps
TCTCTTCTCCTCTCCTTTCCTCTCCTCTCCTCTCCTCTCCTCTCCTCTCCTCTCCTCTCCTCTCCTCTCCTCTCCTCATTTTAATTTTAATTTTAATTTTAATTTCTCCTCCAGCCCGTGGGGATAAAGGCACAGCAGTGCCCGGGATGGGGAAAACAGGGGATGCAGCCACAGAACTGTTATCCACAGATTCCCATCGAGCTGGATCCTGCAGTTTATGGTTCCTGCACTAAAATCACAGAATTTTGTGTCACCACTCTGGTTCAGGGGCACACGGAGATCCTCCAGGCTCCTCTTTGCTGGCAGGCAAGGCTGTGCATTAATGATGGAATCATTCACATTTCTGGCAAGCTGGTGCCAAAATGTCCTTGTAACTTAAAAAAACCACAAACAAACCAAACCTTGGTGATATTTGTATAAACTATAGGGAATTGCCACTCCTTATAAATCAAGATTTTTGTTGAAAACAAACACATTTTTCTCCATATCCTGGGACCTTGTTCCTCATGTCCCGTGCTTGTTCCTCAGCCTTGGCATGAGCCAAGTTTCAACTGAGACATCTTTCAATCCTTTGCCCTCACATGTTCTTAGATCTCCTTTCAAATTTTCTGTTTATCCAGAAAATATTTACGTTTTCATGCAGCCTGGCATTACCTGCCATGCAGATGGAGCTCAGCCTTCCCAACTCCCTGAGGCCTGTCCCCTGCAGATCCCTGAGCAGGGACAGCCCTGGATGTGGGAATGGAAACAAGGACCCAGCAGCTCCCATCCTCTGCCACTCCTCCTTGAAGGATTTCCTTTCCCTCAGAATGTTCTCTCTGAACCTGCGCCAAAACCAACACCATTCCTCAAATTCAATTTGTTACTCCTTGAACAACGGAAGAAAAACATCATATTCTTGGGTATACAATATGCAAAACATGCTTGGGTTTATTATTTGAAAAACTCAGGACAACACTGGCTATGGAGATTAGGCAGAGCAGAAACAGCATTCCCTGTGCAGGAGCAACATTTCCCATGCAGAAACAACATTCCCCATGCAGACACAAAGCTGTTTTTCTCCACCCACAAATGCTGTCCCAGGTATTTCCCTGTGTCTGCCCATGGCTGGACACTGCACATCCCTCCAGCAGCCACGTGGGATGTGGATGTGAGCAGCACCTTGGGAAACTGCCCAAATTTCACCTTGCTCCTGCTCCCCATCCCCAGGGAGCTGTGGCAGCTCTCTCCTGGAGCCTGGATGATCTGATTTGGTCTGATTGATCCATTCCTTAAAAAGCTGCTGTGTGTCCCTGCCCCTGGCAGGGGTGCAGGGGTCTCTCCAAGCCAGCCCATTCCAGGATTGCACAGTGCCCAGCAATCCCAGCCCTCAGGACAGGATAGGAAATTGAGAATCTGGGCTCTCACGTGCTTTGGGATGTTTGATGGTGGGCCCACGTCCCAGCCCCTTTCATGGGGTTTGGGATGTTTGATGATGATGATGATTCTCCATCACAGCCCCTTTCAGGGGGTTTTGGATGTTTGATGAGGATGATGGCTCTCCATGCCAGCCCCTTTCAGGGGGTTTGGGATGTTTGATGATGATGGTGTTTCCCCTCCATCCCAGCCCCTCTCAGGGTGTTTGGAATGTTTGATGATGAACCTCCTGCACAGCCCCTCTCAGAGGGTTTGGGATGTTTGATGATGATGATGATGGCTCTCCATCCCAGCCCCTCTCAGGGGGTTTGGGATGTTTGATGATGGCCCTCCATCCCAGCCCCTTTCAGGGGGTTTGGGATGTTTGATGATGATGATGACCCTCCATGCCAGCCCCTTTCAGGGGGTTTGGGATGTTCGATGATGATGATGTTGCCCCTCCACCCCAGCCCCTCAGGGGGTTTGGGATGTTTGATGATGATGATGATTCTCCATCACAGCCCCTTTCAGAGGGTTTGGGATGTTTGATGATGATGATGTTGCCCCTCCATCCCAGCCCCTTTCAGGTCCTTTGGATGTTTGATGATGCCCCTCCATCCCCGAGGTGTGTGTCTGAGGCAGGGCTGTGCAGGAGGAAGCCAGAAGCACCCACAGAAATGCTGCTGCTTTACCCCCAGTACACCCAGTCTGCATTTAGGGCTTTGCTGGCAGCTCCAGCCCCCTCCCAGCCCCTCAGCAGCACCTCTGCCCTCACAAGGATGCAGGAGAAATCCCCACACCCAAGTCCAGCCCAACCCTTCCTCCTGGAGCCATCGACAGCACGATGCAGCAAACCAAGCAGCAGCTCTCCCCAGGCTGCTGGACTCCTCTCCCAGCCCTCACACTCAGCCAAGAACTCCCACAGAAACGCTTTTATATCTCGAGACTACTTGAGAGGAACCTAAGTACTGCACTTTCACTGCCAAATTTAATTTCTTCGTGGAGCTCTCAGCTCACTTAAAAGCTTGCCAGCCTCTCTGAGGGCTGAGAGCTCCTCAGGGCACGGCCTGACCTGTCCCCTGGAGGCACAGCCAGCCCTGGGGCCCTGTCCCCTTCCCCTGCTGCATCAAGGGGACAATTCAGCATCTCCTGCAGTGGCTGCAGGGTCACCCTCCTGCAAGGGGGGCACACAGGGACCCTCTGCAATCTCAGAATTCCAGGATCACTGAGGTTGGAAAAGCCCTCCCAGCCCATCCAGTCCAAGCTGTGCCCCATGCCCACCTTGTCCCCAGCCCAGAGCATGGGGTGCCACCTCCAGGAATTCCTGGGACACTCCAGGGATGGGGATCCAAACTTCCCTGAGCAGTTCCAAAGCCTGACCACCATTTCCACAGGGGAATTCCTGCTGCTGCCCACCCTGAGCCACTCTGCTCCACTTTGAGGCCATTCCCTCCCAGCCTGTCTCTCCTTTCCTGGGAGAGCAGGACCCCCTGGCTGTCCCCTCCTGTCAGGGAGTTGTGCAGGGCCAGGAGATGCCCCCAGGCCCCTTTTCCTGCAGGCTGAGCCCTTTCCCAGCTGCTCAGGGCCTCTCACATGGGTGCCTGTGCAGGGCTGCACGTTTGGCACACGTGCAGGGGCAGGGGCAGATCCCCCCTGTGTGGATTTTTCATGGTTTGTCGTGATAAAAATCCTCCAAAGAACAGAGAGCTGAGGACTGAAACAGAGATGGTGCAGTGCCCAGAGTAAACTGGAGAAACAAAATTAGAAACAATCTGTGTTTCAAAAATGTGGTCAACAGAATGCATCACCATGACAATTCTTGCTAGAAGCAACAAGAGAGGCTTCCTGGCAGTGCTGAAGGAGGGCTGGTTCAGGAGGGAAGATTCATCAAAATGCAATTTACAGCACCAAAAAAATATATCTGTAGTGGCATTTCATTGACTTTTATTCTTAAAATGTGAGAACTAGACTGAAGAAGCATTACCTTACACTGAATTCTGTGAAAATCCTGATCCTGACAGAAAATCAGAGACATCTTTAGCACGTTCCTCAGTGGTTGCATTCCAGACAAAGCTAAAATAAGGAGCAAAGATTTATATCACAGATATAAAATAAAATCAAACGAGAGTCTCAGATTAAGGCACGCAGAGGTGGGCTTTAAATTATAAATATGGTTCTAAAAGGAAATGTAAAGAAAGGATTAAAATACCCACGCACTGAAAAATAATTCCTTTTTAAGGTGCCACCATGTCCCAGCTCCCAGCCAGGAGAGAAACACAACTTTGCTGCAATTTTAGTGATGGCTCCCTCAAAATATCCCATTCAGGGGGTTGGATGTCCCTCCCTGGCACGTCGGGTGAGGATTCACCGCCACAAAATCCACATAAACTGGATTGTTTTAATTTGGGGCAGCTGAGAGGTGATGTCAGAGCTCTCCTGATAGATGAGGCCACCCAAATGTGTTTGTTTGTATCATCATGGGGAGAGGGCTCAGCTGGAAAGAGAAAAACAATGGAGTAAATCTACCTGGAGAGAAAAGAAAGAAACAAGGGAGCAGATCTACCTGGAGAAAAAAACAGAAACAAAGGAGTAAATCTACCTGGAGAGAAAAGAGAGAAACAAGGGAGGAAATCTACCTGGAGAGAAAAGAGAGTAAAAAAGGGGAGCAGATCTACCTGGAGAGAAAAAACAATGGAGTAAATCTACCTGGAGAGAAAAGAAAGAAACAAGGGAGCAGATCTACCTGGAGAGAAAAGAGAGAAAAAGGGGAGTAAATCTACCTGGAGAGCAAGGCAAGGCGCCCAGAGCAGCTGTGGCTGCCCCTGGGTCCCTGGAATGTCCCAGGCCAGGCTGGACATTGGGGTTTGGAGCACCTGGGACAGTGGGAGGTGTCCCTGCCCATGGCAGGGGTGGGATGGGATTTTAGGTCTGAACTATTATGGGATTCTGTGATCATAAAAAAAAAAACCAAGGAAACCCAGCAATGTTTTGATGACAAATGAAATAAAGAGCAGCTCTGGCTGGGGGTGGTGGTGGGATGGAAATCACGTCTCCACCTCTGGAGCTTCACCCAGCAGCTCTCCCTCAGGGGTTACTATTTACTACATTTTAGGGAGTGCAGGCACTGAGGATAAATTTCCTCTCTTAAGCCCATAAATCTCTGCAGGTCTGACTGAACGCTCAGCATGGTATATGTGTGTGGCTGGGCTGACCTTGAGCTGGGGAAAAGTTTTTTAACAAACTTCTCTTTTTGGAAAAAAAAACCAAAACCCATTGCAGGCTGACAGATCCGGCACAGCTTCCATCAATTGCTACAAGTTGTCTTAATTTTTTCGTGCTTAAGCAACATTTCTTTCTCATCAAAATACTTGGTGTCAAATACTTCATTTTGCATGTTATGCTATGTTAAAAAATAGTAAATCACTTAGCAACTAAAATGAAATATTTAATGTGAGGTCAAATTGGCTGCTTTGTTGATTCTGGGATGAAATAACAACTTTTTATCATTTTTGCTTTTAACAAAGGGTGTTTTTTTGTCTTTTTTTCCCCAGGCAATTTGGAATTACCAAGGAATAAAATAAATATATTACCCCCATGTAGGTACTGTATAAGTAATATATGGTAGAGTTATAATAGAACACTGCAAAAACTCCATTACATTGCTGTTCCTTTGTCAGAGGCAGGACTGGTTGGAGCAGCACTTGTATATCTCAGTGATATCTAATTCCCAGGGAAAACCTCCCAGCACTGAGAGCACAGGCAGCTGCAGGCAAACAGCACCATCAAACACTGTCAGCAAACGGATTATTCACAGAACCCAAAAGGAAAAAAAAGAAACAGCAGAAGAGACAACGTCTGTAATATCCATAATTCATACCACAAGGGTTTTACCTGGGTGCCAGGGCAGCTCCTGGGGCACTTTGGGGGACACTGTGGGAATGGGGTCAGGCACGGGGAGGAGCTCAGGAGGACCAGGGGATCCCTCACCTTGGGAGAAACAGAATTAGGGTTTGGGGTCTGAGGGGAAAACCCCCAGGGCACAGCCTGGCCAAAATCTCAGCTTCTCTCATTTGGGGTCTGAGGGAAATCCCCCAGGGCAGCAGCCTGGCCAAAATCTCAGCTTCTCTCATTTAGGGTCTGAGGGGAAATCCCCCAGGGCACAGCCTGGCCAAAATCTCAGCTTCTCTCACTTTGGGGTCTGAGGAGAAATCCCCCAGGGCAGCAGCCTGGCCAAAATCTCAGCTTCTCTCATTTGGGGTCTGAGGGGAAATCCCCCAGGGCAGCAGCCTGGCCAAAATCTCAGCTTCTCTCACTTTGGGGTCTGAGGGTGTTGAGAAAGATGAGACAGGAAAACCACGTGTTCTCTCAAAAGTGTCTCAGATTTGCAGAGTTCCCTCTCCCTGCCATCCACAAATGCTCCTACATGAGGGGAAATCCCCCAGGGGAGCAGCCTGGCCAAGGTCTCAGCTCTCCCCACCCTGGGATTTGATGCTGTCCCTGTATCCCAAGGGAATCCTGTCCTGACAGAGGGAAAGCACAGCACACACCATGGGTCACTGGGAAAAAGTCCTGGAAAGTCTGGAAAAGTCACTGGAAAAGCCCTCCCAGGGGTTTTCCAAGGTGTGCAATCAGAGCTTTGGCACTAATTACCCAATTAGGACACATTGAACATTCCTACAACACCTTTATTATCTGATTTTCCAAACCTGTGTGCTGAATCCTCCGTGTCTGCAGCTCCTGGAGACAGGAAGGGAGTGAGGTTTTCCTGACCCACAGGAGGTGCAGATTCCACGCTTGTCTCATAAACCACTTGTGTGGGGCACAGAAAGGAAAAGAAAGTTGTTCGCACAGGGATGTAAGGACAGGAATAATTGTGAGGGTCTAGGAGGGAAGGAAAGCAAGGCAGGGTTGGGAACCCACCCCCAGAGGTGGGGTCCCGCAGGGACTGGGGCTGGGACCCACAATAAGCTCTCCTGGGACCCAAAAATCAGTTCTGCTGGACCCAAATCAGTTCTGCTGCACCCAGATCAGCTCTGATGGACCCAAATCAGCTCTGGTGGGACCCAGAACAGCCCTGCTGGGACCCAGAACAGCTCTGCTGGGACCCAGAACAGCTCTGCTGGGACCCAAACCAGCTCTGCTGGGACCCAAAAATCAGTTCTGCTGGACCCAAATCAGCTCTGCTGGACCCAAATCAGCTCTGATGGACCCAAATCAGTTCTGCTGGACCCAGATCACCCCTGACAGACCCAAACCAGCTCTGCTGGACCCAGAACAGCTCTGCTGGACCCAGAACAGCTCTGCTGGGACCTAGATCAGCTCTGATAGACCATATCAGCCCTGCTGGGACCCAAATCAGCTCTGCTGGGACCCAAAAATCAGCTCTGCTGGACACAAATCAGCTCTGCTGGGACCCAAAAATCAGCTCTGCTGGACCCAGATCAGCCCTGCTGGGACCCAAATCATCTGTGCTAGGATCCAGTTCAGTTCTGCTGGGACCCAGATCATCTCTGCTGGACCCAGATCAGCCCTGTTAGAACCCAGTCCAGCCCTGCTGGTCCCAGCCCAGCCGTGCTGAAGGCTTTCCCTGCAGAGCTGTGGTGACCATTCACAGCCACCCCTCTCTCTCTCTCCTGTGTTCCCTCAGTGCCTGGCACAGGCAGGGCCCCGTTCACAAAAATGCAGCAATGTTGGAGGAACATTTCCTGGCTGACGTCAGCCTTTCCCCCAGTGCTCCCAGTTGTCTCCGTGGGCTGGGCTGCCCAACACCTCCCCCGTGGAGGGGAGCCTGGCCCCGGTGACTCACGTTGTCACCAGCGAGGTGACAAACGCTGCGTGTCCTCCGCAGCCCGTGGCACGGCGCTCCAGCCCCCCCTGCTCTATTTATGGGTGCAGCCAGGGAAAAACATGCTCCTGCCACGTTTTAAAATAAAATCTGTGTGAGCTGGGTGAAAAACACCAGATGACTGAGCGCGGGGATGAGGGGATGTTAATGCAGACAGTGACACCTCCAGTTTTTTTGTGCTGCCTGGAGAAGGCACCAGCCTGGCCTTTGGGCACCTGGCTCCTGCCCTGCCTTCAGCAGAGGGTGGGAAGGGCAGGGCACACACTGGGAACACCAGGAGCACCAAAAAACCCAAAATTCTGGTCTAGCTTTGAAGCCAATCTGACCAATCTGTTCCCAGGAACACTGGGAAATTGTGAAATATTTTCATTTTCCAGGAATTTATAAATCTACGAAAGGCTGGCTGATGCATCTGAAAGGGCTTTGGCTTTCTAGTATTTATTTAAAGCAGTAATTTCTCCCAGTATTTTACAGGATGTTCAGCCCTTCAAGTGGAGCTGTACAGCAGCAATTATAAAATGCAAAGGGCAGCACTGCTCAAATGAGGGACCTCAGCCACGGAGAGGTTTTTAGCTCCTCTAAACCTCATTTGTAAGCAGGGATAAAATGGAAGAGTAAATGGAAGAACCTGATAGCTTCATGTCAGAGAAGACATGAACCGTGACACAGCAGTGTCAGCCAAAGGAAAATGAGCTGTTAAAGCACCTGGAGTGGAACAACACACAGTTTCTGAAGTGGCAGACTAAAAAAAAAAACCTGATAATGGGTCACGAGTGATGAAATTTATGCCTTGTTTCTGCCGTGCACTGGGACTTCCACTTCCAGATCTGCAGTCAGAACAGATTAGATTGCCTCCAAATGAAAGTGTCAAGGTAAAACCCAGCAAGTGTAGTTCAACAGCTCTGTAAAAACACTGGCAGCGAGGGAAACAAGCAAACAAACCTCATTGTGCCTTTTCCTGCAGCCCCTGCACCTGGAGAACAAGGCTTTAACAGAGGCAGCAGAAATGTGATAAAAGCCCAGGGCCTGTAGCAGCGGGGTGGAAGGGCCTTAAGTGCCTGTCAAAAGATGTTAAATAAGATTTTTTTGGAACTAAGCCACGATTCAGCTTTTCTAATATCACATAAAACTAAAAATTGGTAGAAAGGTGAGGGGTTTTTTATTGACCTTGAGGAGGAAGAAAACCTCTGGGTGGCTACAGTGGCTGCAGAGGCAGCTCCAGCTCTGACTGATCACTGAGCAAACCGCTCTCCCAACCATCCCTTCCCCTCCTGCTCCAAGCAATGCCTCAGCACAATTTAACAATTTCCAATCACTAAAATGGCTCAGAGGTGTTTATTTTCCCGGGGTGGGAAGGGCAAAGGCCAGCCCAGCAGCATTCCTGCAGCGAGGGCTCCGTGGTCTGTCTGGCACAGGACGTGTCTGGTCCCAGCCCACGGTGGCATTTCCACGCTGCAGGTGGGAGGCTGCACTGCCTGCAAATATCCCCAGTGACACGCCGTGGGGAGGAGAAAAACTCCTTTTCCTCCTGACCCTGAGTGAATTCTGGCTCAAAAATAATAAAAAAACCCCCAGAGTTGGGTTAATTATTTCTCAGAGCTGGGAGGAAGCGGCGGATGGATCATGCCTGACCCCGCCGCGGCCTCCTCTTCCCTCAAAGTTCAGTGCAGCTTTTTGAAACTCTTATCAGCTGAAACAAGAGATCTTCCTCGCATCATAAACTCTGAGGGGAATCAGTAAATCCTGCTATTTTATTGTGCTGACCTTTAGACCACCATCTGTCTTTTGGCTCTTCAGTTTATATGTGAGAAAACACCGTGAGGGGCTGGCACATCTGAGCTGCTCCTTCCACCCCACACACAGACCTTAAACCCTCCAGCACTGAGCTGGAAGTCACATTTTTATTGAGTGGCTGCTTGAAGCAATGGATAAGAAGGGAAAAAAAACAACCCTGCTCATTTATAACCACTTTCAGTTAATGCCAGTGAGCAGGATTTGTTATTTGCTTACATCATCTGCTGCTAAAGTCGTATTTTCTCTGTGAAGTCTGTGTTTTGAGGAGTCCTTGGCATTTTAATTGGCTCAATATTTCAATTCTCTGTCAAAAAAGAGCCTCGCTGAACAAACACCACCTGATTTCTCTGTGGATTCCTCTTTCTCAGAGCCCCCTAAGTGCTGCTCCCCTGGGCAGAAGTTTGCAGTGCCCTGGCTCAGTTCTCACCTCAAACTCTCCCTCTGGATCAGCCTGGCAAGTCCAAAATCATCTCCACAGCATCAAGCAGGAGCACTCTGCCTGCACCTGGCTCGTGGTGAGGGGTTCCAAACCCAGCTTTGCATTTCTCCTCCTCCACCAAAGAGAGGCAAAGAAAGAACCAGGGAGAGGAAAAGCCACAAGTGGCTGGAGCCCTGCAGAGCTGGAAGGGAAGATTTCCTGTGGGAGCTGCAGCTAAAAATGTTACCTTTGGTGCCCAGTTCCTCCTTCCCTGCTGCCCATCTTGGCACAGCTCCCATCTGGATATTGGGGGTTGTTCTCCCTGGGAATGGGGCTCTGGAGAGCAGGGAGGAAACACCACAGGAGCTTCAGGCTGGGAAAACACTCAGAGACATGCCCCAACCCTGTCCAGGCCACCAATGCCTCCTGTCCCCAAGTGCCACATCCACAGGGCTTTGAGACCCCTGCAGGGATGGATTCTCTGCCCCTGCCCTGCTGCAGAGGAGACCCACAAGGATTGAGCCCAACCCCTGGCACGGGGCAACCCCAAAACTCCACCCCGTGCCTGAAGGTGCTGCCCTCAGTGCAGGCATCACATGCACCAGGAGCTGCCTCACCAGGGAAATGCTTGCAAGGCACAATTATTTCCATTTAATTTAGTGGAAGTAATGACAAACCCATTTTATTCTTCAGCACTGCCCAGAGCTGCCTCCAGACACCTGAGGGTGAAGCCAAAAACCCACCCCCCAAAAAGGCAGCGCCCTGCAAGCCACACTCCTGTTTCCAGCTCCCGAGGACTGAGACAGATTCCAAATTTCTGCTGCATTTCAGCCATTTTGCATTATGCAACCCCCCCAAGCATGCATTTTTATTTTCTCCCAGTATCCTGTGCAGGTTGGAACTATTAGCATCTGCCAAAGCTTACCCATGTTCAGATGTCTCAGGAGAAAATGAGCGAGGCCAGAAGGGTTTTTTAATACCAGCAAATAACAGTTTTCTTGATTCAGTGAGTTAGAGGTTAATGACTCTGCATGAGAAAACAAGGATCGTGGCCAGTTCTGAGCAACATTCAGCTTCCAGTTGCTTGAAATCTGAAAAGAAGGTCAGCACGCCCAGCCAGGTTCCTCTGTGCTTTTGTTTTATTCAGCTTTGCAAATCAGAGCTCTCTTCATTGCCTCAGTCTCTGGTGAGAGAGAGGGAAAAAATGAAGTTGCAAGGCTGAAGTGTGACATTATTATGTTCCCCATCTTATTATCCAAACTGCTGTGCCACGAGCGGATCCAGCCCAGGAGCCTCTCTCGATCTACAGCTCAGAGACCAGCACTGCTGGGTTTTTCCAGCCCTGCTGTGTGCACACGGGGCTGGAATCATTAGGAAATCTGTTTACAAGCTGTCCAGTGTAATTGAGAAGGATTTTTCTCGTGCCTTCGAGGTCACACACATCCAAAGGTGAAACTTGCTGCGGCAGCTGTTTTAAAAGGATCAGGGAGGGAGAACAATTACTCGTGGCCTGGGGATCAGGAAGGGGCAATCCCCAGGGAACCCTAAAGAACTAAGAAATAATGTAGATGATGCACTAAGAGCAGGGTGAGTCAGGAGAGGAGAACCTGGGAAGAAAGTTAATGAAATTGGAACAAATTGCACATTGAAAGAATTTCTAAACCTCCACAACTTCCTCTCCTCTGCTTTGCCTTCTGTCCCCTGTGGGTCCCAGCTGGGAGTGGGCTCAGGGCCCTGCCACCCCCTGCCCTGTCCCTGGGACACCTGACCCAGCAGTGCCACGGGAGGGTGGGAGCTGGTTCTGGATTCTCCACGCATTTCCTGAGCAGGAATTTCAGGCACAGCATTTAAAGCCTTCAGTGAGTTTTCCTCCCCAGAGCCGGGGCCAGAGGGGTCAGGGACAAGGAGGGGGGCAATTAACAGCAGATCATTCCATAAGTGCATCAGTAATAAAGGGGAACTGAAAAAGGAGCAGGGAAAGCCATTAACCAAGGAAGTTGAGTGTTTAATAAGCTTTCCTTGCCTCAATCTCCATGAAAAGGCTAACTGAGAGCAGATGGTCGGCACAATAATGCTGGAACAAAGAGGGAAGTTTATAATCTCCCACAAAGGCAACGGGGAGAGTGCCTGGCTAATTTAGATGTTTGCAAATTGGTTATGCTGATGAACTTTATCTTTGCGTGCTTAAAGGACTGTCTGAATCAATATCTGAGTTTTAAACACTTCTTGGGGATGGCTGGAGAGGGAGAGATGGGGAAAGAGGATCCACATCCTCAGAATCATAAATGGTCGGGGTTGGAAGGACCTCAAAGCTCATTTTGTTCCCCTCCCCTGGACAGGGACACCTCCCACTGTCCCAGGGTGCTCCAAGCCCCAGTGTCCAGCCTGGCCTTGGGCACTGCCAGGGATCCAGGGGC
>JBBMKD010000027.1:985133-1006259 GCA_037834095.1 Argya squamiceps
ATGCTGAGGATTTTCCTGCCAGGTTTTGGGATGCTGAGGATTTTCCTGCCAGATTTTGGGATGCTGAGGATTTTCCTGCCAGGCTTTGGGATTCCTTAGGGCCACAGGAGTGGGGCTCCCTGGAGCCACTGCTGGCTGGAGGAACCCCACGGTTGTACCAAACCCTCCACCAACCAACAGCTGGGAAACAAATGAACAACAAACACAAACTTCTCTCTGAAGGAGACAAAAAGACCTAAATAAATCACAGCTTAAAGCTACTCCTATTTCTCTTCACGCAGCACCAGACCAGATTTCCCACTGAGAATAAGGTCAACTTTAAAGCAAAGATTTAAGAAAATGCAAAATAAAGAACCTCCTTTTCACCCCGCGCTGGCCAAGGGAGAGCTTTGGGATTATTGATTGCAGGAATCCAGTCCTGGCTCCACGGCTGCTCCGGGCTGCTGGATGGGATGGAGATGGATGATCTGTCCCCAGCCTGCTCCTGGGGGACAGGAGGAGCCAAGGAAGGGGGTGAGTGTTAAGGATTTTTCTAAATGGCTGTCAAGTCTCTCCCTGAGTGCGAGTAATGAAGTCACTTCTCTCTGTTTGTTTGGGATGCTGAGGATTTTTCTGTCAGATTTTGGGATGCTGAGGGTTTTCCTGACAGGTTTTGAGATGCTGAAGGATTTTCCTGCCAGATAAAGCAGTGCTCACCAAACCAGAGGCTGCAGAGAACCCCCAACTTTCACATTTTAATAATCAAATACTTCATTTGATCTGCTCAGAGCACAGTGGGAGAGGAGCTGGGGCTTGTGTTCAGCCTAAACTGTGATGAACTCGAGCCTGGAATGTGTAAAAGCCCCAAATTTGTGTGTGTGAGGCATTGTTTCAATTCTCATTAGAACAAAACGATTAACAGGGGGGAGAGGGGGGTGTTTAACCTGGAGGAGAGGCTCAGGGACCTCTCACTCTCACAATTCCTGGCAGGAGGCAGCAGCCAGGGCTCCATCCCTTCTTCCAGGGAGCAGGAGACACCAGGAAATGGCCTCGAGCTGTGCCAGGGGAGGTTCAGGTTGGATATTTGTTGCTATAAGACACGGAAAGAATGACACACCTGACAGGCACACTGTCAGGTCGTCAGGGCAAAAAGAGGGAAGTTTATTTCCTTACCTCAATTTATATAGATTTTGGACAATGACCAGGGATTGGACAATGAGGTTGACAGCTCTCCCACCACACTGGTCCAACTAGAAGTCCATCAGTTGTCCCTTCTCCAGAGAGGAATGATAAACAGGAATAACAGTTTACAATAACATCACTTCTGTTGACATGAAAATCTGTGAGAAACTCCACTACAAAAATACAAACACCAGAAGGCTGAAAAAGATCAGGGCGACAGATATTGGGAATATTTCTGCCCCTGAAGGGCTGTCCAGCCCTGGCCCAGCTGCCCAGGGCCACGGAGGAGGGATGGGTTCATCTCCCAATTGCAGCTCCAGGTAATGAAGTCATTTACCCCAAGTTTCCCCCCCCAACTCACTTTTGTTTCCATCTCTCAGGCCTGAGGCAGTGAGGGGTCCTTGATCCCCAGGCCTGGAGAGGAATTGTTGTGTCTGAGCAAAATGGGGAAGCAGCAGCTCACACTGTGTGTGGAGTTCAGAGCTCTACCCTAAAGAACTGCAGGGTTACAAATAGATGAAGAATGCAAACCCTGATCCCCTGAGGCAGCAGGGATGGAGTGTCCAGGCTGCAGCAGCAGCCCAGGGTGGCTGAGGCTGGGCAGTGCCTGGCAGGGCTGGTGGCACTCCCAGCACAGCAATGGGCTGTGACAGCTCTCACAAAGCCTTGCCCTGAGGAGCCGGGCACAGCACGGCTGTCTCTCCCTGTGCAGAGCACAACGTGGCACCTGAGACAACAAATTCAACCCAATCATGAAATGGGCAGGGTTTCAGGAGGAAAAAATGGATTTCCTGAGTTAATTTCCCCTTTTTTACCCCCTCTTTTTATAGCATCGCTTTTTAGTGGGTTTCCTTCACGCATTGGATGCTCCCAAAGAGGAAACAAAGTCTCCAGCACCCCAAATATTAAAGCTGGGAGGGTGAAGACACAGATGCAAGGAGTTGTGATGTGTTACAGAGGCAGAAATGCAGAGCAGCCACAGCAAACAGCAAACCTCAGGGGGAGAGCAGAGCTCGGGGCTGCTCCTGCTGCCCGTGGTGGGGCTGGGATCAGAGGGGTATAACTGAATCCCAAAAATGCTCTTCCACCTGAAATCGATGGACATTACATGGATTGTTCAGCCTAGAGAGGAGAAAGCTCCAGGGAGAGCTCAGATCCCCTTCCAGGGTCTAAAGGGAGAGCTGGAGAGGCACTGGGGACAAGGGACAGGACACAGGGAATGGCTTCCCACTGCCAGGGCAGGATGGGCAGGGCTGGATGGGATTTGGGGCAAGAATTATTCCCTGGGAGGGTGGGGAAGAGGCTAGGCTGGAATTCCCAGAGCAGCTGTGGCTGCCCCTGGATCCCTGGCAGTGCCCAAGGCCAGGTTGGGACAGTGGGAGGTGTCCCTGCCACGTCAGGGGTGGCTCTGGGTGGGATTTAGGGTCCCTCCATCCCAAATCATTCAACAATCCAATTATCCTCCATGAACAGGAGGGGTTTAATGGGCTCACCATGGACAGAACCTGTCTGGGTGGTTTTGGGGTGCCCAGCCCTGGCAGGAGAGAGGTCCCACACAGACATGCAGGGCTGTGGCTGAGCCTTGCCCAGGCCCATGGCTCTGCCCCAGGGAGAGGCTGCACCAGCTGCAATATTGCACAAACTGCACAAGCTGCAATGTTGCACAAATTGCACAAGTTGCAGTGTTGCACAAACTGCACCAGCTGCAACATTGCACAAACTGCACCAGCTGCAATATTGCACAAACTGCACAAGCTGCAGTGTTGCACAAACTGCACGAGCTGCAGTGTTGCACAAACTGCACAAGCTGCAATATTACACAAACTGCACGAGCTGCAATATTGCACAAACTGCACAAGCTGCAGTGTTGCTGTGCCATGCTCCAGTGGCTGCTCCAGTGAGGACCCAGGAGTTGTGTTTGCAATCCTCTTGTAACGAGATACAGTCGGGGCTGCTACCGAGCACAAAATCTATTTAAAGGATATTCCAGGGATTCTCAATGAAGTTACATTATCTCCAGTTAACATCCCTTTAAAAGCACATAATTCACTCTTAACCCTTCCAGTCTTTAGTGCTCTAAGGAAAGCCACAGCCTGTTCTGTGCTATTTGAGAGTGAGATCAGGCCCCAAATCACTACACGATCTGGTTTTCCATCACTAGGGTTTGTCTGCCACACCAACACCCAGCAGGGCCCCAAAAACGAACCCTCAGTGGTTTTACTGGGGCAGAACGAGAAAGGAAACCAGCTCCAGCATCCCTGAGCAGATGTCTCTGGGGTGCTGTGGGAGCTCTGTGCTCGGGATGGTTCCTCCTGCCGAGGGATGTGCAGCTCCAGGGCTCCCCCTCCACGGGGTCTGTCATTAATTACCCCACTGATACCCCATGGAAACCCTGCTGGGGGCTCCTCTGGAAGGAGAGGAAGGAGACCCTTCACATCTGACATGAAATGTTGGTGCAGGAGCTGGGAGAGGAGCAAAGAAGATGCAGGAGGTGGGAGAGGAGTGAGACCCCCCAGCTGTGGGCTTGAAGGGGAGGTCAGAGCAGCCCCAGGAGCTGCTGCTCCCCCTCCACGGGGTCTGTCATTAATTACCCCACTGATATCCCATGGAAACCCTTCTGGGGGCTCCTCTGAAAGGAGAGGAAGGGGACCCTTCACATCTCAGACATGAAATGTTGGTGCAGGAGCTGGGAGAGGAGAGGAGCTGTGGGCTCAGAGGGGAGGTCAGAGCAGCCCCAGGAGCTGCTGCTCCCCATCCCCTGGGGTCAGTCAGCACTCAGGGCTCCAGCAGCATCCTGCCCACTGCTCTGCAGGCTCTGGGGCAGCTCTGGGGCTGTGCTGGCTCTGGGTGCCAGCCCAGCTGTGCCCCTGTGGGCACTGCTGCAGTTCAGCCCTGAGGAGGAAGAGGAGGAGGAGAACCACAGACACAGCCAGGCCTCAGCAGACATTCTCCTGACAGAGGGAAACAGAACCCAGCTCATTTCCTTCTCAAAGAAAACGAACCAAACCCAGCTCTCCATATTCCACAGTGCACACAGAGAGAGTCACACACCAAATAAACAGCTCCAGGAGTTTCGTGGCTCTTTTTCTGATCCATTCAAGGAGTATTAATTGACCCAGAATTTCAAAAATAATGTCAAAATGACTGGAAAAGTATTCACCACCCATCAGAAGTAATTCCCTCCGTGGCAGCTATTGCAGGGCTCCCAGAATTATTGGCCTCACCTGCAGCAGATGCAATCACAGGCAAAGGCTGAGCACACCGACGAGCAGCTCATAATTTTCTGCTCATCTGACCCTCCAACTTGGTAATCTTCTCTTTTATAACATTCTATGGAGGGGAGGGAAGATGATGAGTAGGGTAAGGAAGAATAGGTAGCAGGAGATGATAATAAAGAGAGTCAGGGAAGAGGTGATCCATAATTTACCACAAACAGCAGCACAAGGACTCCAGGCTGTACAGGGACAAAGCAGGAAAAGAATCTGCATTCTCAATATGGACATTTTCTTGCACTGAGGGGCCTCTCTTTTCACTTATTTCACAATGTATTTTTTAAGGATTTATTTCAGCAAAAGAAAAATCTCTTCTTTCCTGCAAGTCCCTGGTGTCCCTCAGGTAGAGGGATGCTGTCTGGCCATTTGCTGCAACAGCCCAGCAGCTCTGGCACTGCAGGAAGGGCACTGGGGGAGGAACGACAGAAATGAAAGGGCTCAAAAATGTTGGGTTTTATCTTCTCTTTTGCCAGAGTCAGGATTAAATGCTCAAGAGACGGCGTTTATTGTTCAGACTCAGATGTTTATTAATTCTTATTTACATTAGTCTTACAAGCCATGAGTTCTATAGCAATTCTAGCTAACAAACCAAAAATGGCCCCCATCTCTCTCTCTGCAAGGCCTTTTAAGCACAAACTGTCCAATTAAGAAATGACACCTAAATTATTTTTACTTTTAACCCAATAACCAACCACCAGTGGCCCACAATGTGGATTTTTCTACCCAATTACAAAACACCACCCAGACCCATGAAGAAGAAGGTGAAAAAAAGGACTCAGCCTCTACCCTAAATCCTCCATCCTGCTTTATATTTAAATTACTGTATTCTAAATCCTTAAACTCTAAGTCTTGCACCCTGTGCTATCACACACTTCTGTCCAAACCCCACACCCACGATCCCAGTGCTGTCACTCAGTTTTGGGAGCCTTTTCCACGGCCTCAGGTCAATGCAGTGTTTGCCTGGGTGTCAGTGCCTGTCAGCACAGAAAGGCTGCAATTCTCAGTGTTGGCCAAGGGTTCCAGCACAACCAGACCCAGCTTGTCTGAATCTTGAGTTCTGTGTGCTCTGCTGTACTTTGACATGTATGTGAAATTATAGCAGCAAAAAATGTTACTGTCAGTTCTTCTGGCACCACCTCCAAAGCCTGACCTGATGGTGGGGATTTACTTGAAATTGGTTTGTATATTTATTTTTAAAAATTTTTAAAATACACAATTTTTGGTAAGAAAATAAATGCAGTGGAAAATATTTCATCTTTCTAAACACAATGTGGAACTGAAATTCAATATATTCTTTCTGCCTTATCCCCTAAACCTTCTTTCCTTACTCCTATGATCATGTGGGTGAAGCTAATTGCTCTTAACTGATACAACTCTGATTAGTGATGGAATTCAGGGCTGGAAACAACCTCAAAGCTGGATCAGGGCTCTCCTCACCTTCAGGCACCCACATCCACTTCTCACCTCCCTCCCCGTGGTTCCCTCACCCAAGGCATCCTCAATCCATGGCAGGAGGAGGATTTTTCCCCAGTGTCCCCATTCCTAAAGGAGTTTTTCTCCTGGTTTTGTCTGAAAACTGCTGGGGGTTGTGCACTTGCCAAAAAAAATGCCTGAAATTTGGATCCCCGTCAGAAATGCAGCTCTTTAAACAAATCCTGTTTTAAAAAGCTACACCCACAGGAAGGATTTCAGAGCAGGCACCTGAATAAACTTCTTGGAATGATTTTCCAGCAGACCTTCCCACCCTGAGCCACCCAGGGAGCTCAGGGAGCCTCCAGGTCAGGGACATTGGGACCAGCAGCACCACGAAACCTGCAGGAAAAGCCTTCAGAAACCCCAAGGAAAGGCTCTGTGAGGTGAAGGGGATGAAAAGTGAGGCTGAGGAAACCTCCAGCAGCAGCAGTACCCACACAAAAGCTGGCTGGGAAGCGTAAATAAACATGAATATTGTGATTCCCACTGCTGCAGCACTCATTGCCAGTCTCCAAGGACACGTAGCAGGGCCCTTCCTTTCACTCTGAATAGCTGATCAGCAAATTAAAACTCTTTCATTAGGCTCCTTTTGTCTGAGTGGGAACAATGGTGCCCAGCTCCCAAGGACTGCAGCTGAGGAACAATCCCAGAGCCAGCACTGGATCATTCCCAGGGCCTGTCCAACGGGGCCCTTTCCAGCTGAGCTGAGCTGCTCCTCAGTTTCCTGAACATCACACAGGGGGAATAAAATACAGAGCACTTTGTGGGTAAATTCATCTAAACTGACTGGGAGAGAGGAGGTGGGGACAGGGGAGCAGCGGAATTTCCCCAAATTCTCTGAGAGGATTTGAACAGAGCAGGACAGGGGGGTTGTGCCCCTGTGCCCAGGTGAGACCCCACCTGCAGAGCTGCCCCAGCCCTGTCCCAGCTCAGGGAGGAGCTGGAGCTGCTGGAGGGAGCCCAGAGGAGGCTCCAGGATGATGCCAGGGATGGAGCAGCTCTGCTGGGAGAGCTGGGATGTTCACCTGGAGAGGAGAAGCTTTGGGGTCACCTCACTGTGGGATAAAGGGGATCACAGGAAAGAGATGGAGAGAGGCTCTAGACAAGGGATGGAATGACAGGGTACAGGGAATGGCTTAAAAAATGGGCAGAGAGCAGATTTAGGCAGATATTAGGGATAAATTCCTCCCTGGGAGGGTGGGGAGACCCTGGAATAGAATTCCCAGAGCAGCTGTGGCTGCCCCTGAGTCCCTGGAAGTGCCCAAGGTTGGACATTGGGCTTGGAGCAGCCTGGGACACGGGAAGGTGGAATGGGAGAGCTTCAAGGTCCTTCCAACCCAAACCATTCTGTGATTCTGCTGATCCCCCACCCCAGCTTGCCAAAGGAACCAGGGAATTTCTATTTATTTAAAGGATATAAAGCCATTCACCTGCAGGGTTTTTTGTAGATATTTACAGCAGGCTTGCAGGGAGGTGCACCTCCAAATTGTGGATTCACACTACCAAATTCACACTTCCAAACTATGAATCCACACTGCCAAATCCACACTTCCAAATTGTGGATTCACACTGCCAAATTCACATTTCCAAATTGTGGATTCACACTGCCTAAAGTTTTTGTTTCAGTCATCACCTGTGCAACTTCCAGCCTCATTAAATTATAAAATACAGTTTTTCAATGAACTCAGCTAATAAATGCAGAGATGCTTCTCTGTTCCCTTGGAAAAAAAAAAAAAATCTTCCACGTGACTACAAGCTGGGGATGGAAAATAAAAAAAAATCCCAACAAAGCATAAACCCAAACAGTTCCCAGAGAAAGCCAGCGTGCTCCTTTTTTAACACATGAAAAATTATCACAATCAAATTCCATTGTAAAATGCACTTCCGAGTTTGTTCCCCCAGCTTTATTACCTACACTACTGGGATATTTTTATTTTTCCTGAAGTAGGAGCGAGTGTCTAAATGAGGGGAGAATTGATGATATACAGCTGGAAAATGGCTGTGAAGAAAAAATGAGGGGCCAAAATTTATCTCCGTGGTTGCACACGATGAAGCTGGTGTGTTATAAACAGATATTGTAACAGAATAAATCACAATGGCAGCAATGATCAGAATCCTGGGTCTTGGTGCTCCAGCCAAGGAATCGGGGGTCAGGATCCTGGTTTTCCTGGCACTGTAAGGAACAGAGCAGGGGAGACAGGAGGTGAGCAAACAGGAGGGAAAAGCAGAGCCTGGGGAGAGAGGGCAGGGGGAAAAAGAGGGAATAGGAGCTGGAATTTGTCATTTCCCGAGGTAAGGATGAGCTGCAGCCACCAGAGATTCCCAAGGGGTGCCAAGGGTAATGGAGAAGATCACAAAAGGGATGGGAATTCTCTTGGTGTGCACAAGGGAGGCAGGGGGGCCCAGGGCAGAGCAGGACATGGGGTGGAGAGAAGGTTCCTCCAGCTTTGGAGTGTCCCTCCTCCCTTTTCCAGGGAAAAAGCAGCTTCACCTCAGGGACAGCTTTGCTCCAGGGGCAGCTCCTGGCCACAGCATGCAGAGGTGGGAGGTGGAATGAGACCTCCTTTAACATCCAATGAGATCTCCTTTAATAAATATCCACTGAGACCTCCTTTAATATCCAAAGACACCTCCTTTAATATCCAATAATCCAATATATAATATCCTTTAACATCCAATGAGACCTCCTTTAATATCCATTGAAACCTCCTTTAATAAATATCCAGAGACCTCCTTTTATATCCAGTGAGACTTTTAATATCCAGTGAGACCTTCTTTAACATCCAATGAGACCTCCTTTAATAAATATCTAGTGAGATCTCTTTTAATAAACATCCACTGAGACCTCCTTTAATAAATATCCACTGAGATCTCCTTTAACATCCAGTGAGATCTCCTTTTATATCCAATGAGACCTTCTTTAACATCCAATAATCCAATATTTAATATTCTTTAACATCCAATAGACCTCCTTTAATAAATATCTAATGAGACCTCCTTTTATATCCAATGAGATCTCCTTTAACATCCAATAATCCAATCCAACTAAATATCCAAAGGCTATTTAATATCCTTTATCATCCCTTCCAACCCTAACTCTCTGTGATTCCACCGTTCTCTGTGCTGCTCTCCTCTGCTCACCACACGTTTGACCTCAGGGACGAAGTGAAGAACAGGCCTAGGAAGAGAGAACATTTATTTTCTGGCATAAATGGAATAATAGTAATAGAGTGAAATCTGGCTCAGAAGCCGAGGGCTTGTGTGTTTCACATTTTGTGTATTAAATATTTAAATTCATGGAAATGTTTACTTAGCTACTTATATTTCATGGGCTATAAAACAATAATAACCAACTCCAAATTAGTCATTTCCTCTCAGATAATAAAGTCACAATGAGGAAAAATTTGTAGCTTCCAGTTGTTCCAACCAATGTTTGAAACAACACGAAAATCTCCTCAGCAGTCATTACAGCATAATTGCTTTGGAAAGCTGCAAGAGAATTGCCACAGCTTTTGGATGCTGTTTGTTTTGCTAAAGGAAAGTTAATTTCATTCAGAATTATTAACTATTTCCATCTCCTCATTCCCACAAAGCAGAGAAGGGAATTGGGAATTTCTGTTCAATATTATAGAATCATTAAGGCTGGAAAAGACCTCAAAATCTCCAAGTCCATCTTTGAGTATCAAATCCTATCAAAAGATTTTCCTGCAAATTAAATCACACAGCTCATTTCTCCTGAACCTTTCAGAAAGCAGCTCAGGGTGAGTGGCCTGCAGTTTGTTGCCAGTGAATATTTTGTGGTAAAACAAATATCCATGTGCAGCTTTGCAGCCCCACTTGGGTGTGAAGCTCATGAATGATGCATTTCCTCCTGTAAACACAAAAGGAAATTTAATTAGTAATGGGATTTTTTTATCAATATCTATTGGCATAATTATTTGGTATTGACAAACATCATTACATTTTAGCTAATTTGATTTCTATTCTATTCTATTCTATACATTCTATTATATATATTCTAAATATTTCTTAATTTCTATTTCTAATTTAATTTCTATTCTATTCTATATATTCTATTCTATATATTCTATATATTTCTTAATTTTTATTTCTAATTTAATTTTTTCAGCTAATTTATTTACATAATTAGCTAGTTTAATTTCTGTTATTTGGGGGATACTCACAATTCCTGCCTGCTGCTGCAGCACTCGGGATGCCAGGTGGGATTTTTCTGCCAGTTTTAAGAAGCTTTTTAAGAAAAGCAGACATAAAGCACTGGAGCTGGAAGACAAACCCTGATGTTCAGGCACAAGCCCGAGGCTGGGGATGTCCTGTTCCCATCCCTGGCAGGAATTCTCTGGGGCATTTCCAGGCAGCATTCCCTGTTCCCCAGCCTGGCCTGGCTCTGGGGCTCCAGGCCTGAGGTGTTTGGTCCTGTCCTCCCCAAAAGCTGCAATTCCTGCAGCTCCTGAAACCATGGAAAGAAAATAAAGAATTCCAGAGTGGTTTGGGTTGGGAGGGACCTTAAATCCCATCCAGTGCCACAGGCAGGGACACCTCCCACTGTCCCAGGGTGCTCCAAGCCCTGCCCAGCCTGGCCTGGGACATTCCACGGATCCAGGGGCAGCCACAGCCGCTCTGGGAATTCTATTCCAGGGCCTCCCCACCCTCCCAGGGAACTTACAAACCTCCCATTCCTTCCTTATAAACCCCCTTGGGCTGGAGGGTGCAGACCCCAAAAAGTCAAACCTGCTCCTGCTGACCCCCTTGGATTTGGCACCCAGCTGGCAAAATTAATAAAATTAAATACCAAAAGAACCTCCCCATGCCCAGAAAGCTTCAGTGGCACAGAGATCTCATAAAATCACAGAAAATATCCCTGTTTGGGTTTGTATTTGGTGTTTGGGTGTCATTAGAAGCCTTAAACATCACACAGCACCCTAAGAACTGTAATGGGGTGATGTTCCTGTGCTGCTGCTTGTTCCTCAAAGAAAAACACCCCCCAAGTGAGAGAATTTCAGAGAAGTCTGTTCAGTATTTAGCCAACATCCTGGTTCCTCCAGGAGCTTGCAGCAGCAGCCAGCACCTAAGTCAGTATGATTCATTGGATCAATAATTCTAAGGTCTTGTACCTAAAAGGTTGAAAAATGTGATCTAACCTGGCAGAAGAGAAATGATTGTAATGTTCAGCAAAACAGTTAATGAGGCTTGGAGAAGGCAGACTTTGAGGGGAGAGGAATATGTCCGGGTTTAACCTTGCCCAGAGCTCCAGCAGAACGTTCCCTCCTCAAGGTGAACTCTGCAGCCCCCACAGACACCTCCAGTTTTTCAATATTTTCACCCTTTTACTGGCTGGCCTTTCCCTCTCCCTATTTCCATGCTCTGGAGGACCTGGTCTCTTTTCCAGCTCCCAACATCCCTCATCATTTCTTACTGAATGCTTCATTTCAGTAAGAAATTTCACTTACATAAAGGCACAGAAATGGTTTTTTCCTTCTCCCCTGCCTGCAAGTTTTGTTTTTAGGTCCTTCTTTTTTATTCCATCCATTACCATCCAACTCCAAATTAAAAAATCCCTTCCCAGGTCCCTTTTTGCCCTCTTTGACTCCCCTCAGGTAAGGAAATGCCATCTTACACTCCAGTATTTGTGCTCAAAGCAAAACAACAGTGGTGCTGAGAGGCAGGACTGGTGGGGTTATTATAGCATTCCATTATTCTAAAGAAAACAGACCCTGGCAACTCCAATTTCCTGCCCTGTAAAATCCCTGCCCACAGGGCAGCCCCATTTGGGGGGTGTGTGTGTGTGGGATCTGCCCCTGTCCCTCACCTGGGGCTCATCCTCACACCAGCAGTGCCACATCAGCCTGGAGAAGGGGCCAGGGAAAGGATTTTAAACCCTTTATCCAGTTAGGGAGACTTTGAAAAAGGGCACGGAGTGTCAGGGCAAGGCTTCAAATGGGGAGAGGGCAGGTTTGGGTTGGAGATGAGGGATAAATCCTTCCCTGGGAGGGTGGGGAGGCCCTGGAACAGATTCCCAGAGCAGCTGTGGCTGCCTCATCCCTGGAATATCCAAGGCCAGGTTGGATATTGGGGCTTGGAGCACCTGGGACAGTGGAAGGTGTCCCTGTCCATGGCTGGGGTGGCATGAGGTGATCCCCTGACACTGTTTTACACCACAATGACAACTTCAGAAGGCTGAAAATGACTCCTTTATTTTTGCGATGTGTCTCCCTTTTATACTATTTCACACAGACCAGTTGGATTGGTGACACAAAGACCAACCTCTGCACTCACATTGGTCAGAGCAGAGGGACATCAAGAAGTCCCTCCTAGGAAAAGGAATCAATAACAAAGTTACAGTTACAAAAACATTTCTCCTGTTTACAGAAAATTCCTTGGGAAAAGAATTTCAGAAAATCAAAACATCCTAGGCATGAAACCAGGGCCACAATCCCCAAGGTCCCTCCCAACCCAAACCCTTCTGGGATTCTGTGACAGCCAAAGCCCCACTCTGCTTCAGCCTCACCAACACCTCTCTGCCTTTCACATCCACCATTTCCCACTGATTCCTTCTCTCCCAGGAGGTGAGGGCAGGGAATGAGCAGCAGGGAAAAGTCCCTGTGCTTGTCAGGCTGCTGGAGCTCCCTCCCTGCTCCCACATCCCATCCCTCCCTCTGCACAGCATCCTGCCCACGGTGCACACAATTACACGTTGCTGATCTCATTTCTATAATTCACTTCCCTATCTAATCAACAATTATACCTAATGAACTTTCCACTGCTGGCTGGAGCTCAGCAGCTTCTCCTTCCCCATGTGAGGCAGGAGGGAGAGCCTGGTGGCAGATGATGTTTCATGAAGTGATTTCTGAATAATCACACTCGGGTTTTAGAGCTGTTTAACAGCCAGAGCAAATGGCAGGCAAAGGAGCTGAAGTGGGGAGGATGACCTATGGAAACGAGGCAAATTCATTTGGAAAAATCCGTTATTAGGGAAAGGTCTCCTCGTCACAGCTCCATAAATCACCCTGGGAAAATGCAGCACTATTGGGGGAGCAAATAGTTGTATAATTCTGTATGCCTGCAGCCATCTGAGTGGGAATAATGGTGTGGGCAAAAGGAAATATTTGTGTCCTGCTTGGAGATGCGTGAAAATGTGGAATAGGTTATAAATCCCTGTTATTTGGGATGTCTCAGATAAATAACTCAGAGGCTGCTTTGCATGGACACCTGACTTCATTGATACCCAAATTGTAAGGTCAAGGAAATCCAGCTGCTCCTTTATCACAGATCCCACTGCTCCCAAATCCCAGTGCCCCCAAATCCCACTGTCCCCAAATCCCACTGTCCCCAAATCCCACTGTCCCAAATCCCAGTGCCCCCAAATCCCACTGCCCCCAATCCCACTGCCCCAAACCCCACTGTCCCAAACCCCACTGTCCCAAAATCCACTGCTCCAAATCCCACTGCCCCAAACCCCACTGCCTCCAAATCCCACTGTCCCAAATCCCAGTGTCCCAAATCCCAGTGCCCCCAAATCCCACTGCCCCCAATCCCACTGCCCCAAACCCCACTGTCCCCAAATCCCACTGTCCCCAATCCCAGTTCCCCCAAACCCCACTGCCTCCAAATCCCACTGTCCCAAATCCCAGTGCCCCCAAATCCCAGTGCCCCCAAATCCCACTGTCCCCAAATCACACTGCTCCAAATCCCACTGCTTCAAATCCCACTGTCCCCAAATCCCACTGTCCCCAATCCCAGTTCCCCCAAACCCCACTGTCCCCAAACCCCACTGTCCCCAAACCCCACTGTCCCCACTGTTTGTTTGTTTGTTTTTAAAGAGGAAAAAAATAAAAATAAAAGAAGAGCTGAGTAATTTCCAAAGAATTCTGAGTGTTGTTTTGCTTTCCCAGGTACAATTCCCCTCCTGGAAACACAACGAATGCATTGTGATGGAATTACTGCCAATTGTAACACGACCAAAAGGTATTGCAAATATTAAAACACGGTGTAAGAACAGGCACAGAGGTGTAAACTGCTCCTTCCACGGATTCATTTTCCAACACGTGGATTTGCAGTCCTGGCCACACCAGGGCAGCTCAGGCCTGTGAATTATCTGATCAATGGCAAACAGGAATTTTCAGTTCACTGGCAAAAGTCAAGGAACAGAGAAATAATAACGGCAGCAGTGATTCAATCAGAGGCGGCAGGAGTAGGTGGCACGAAAACGTAGGACAAATGTCAAGCACCCAGACAAATGGCCCTGCTGGAGGGAGAAACCTGGAGTTATCAGAGTGCCTTTGAAAGGGCTCTGGGGTCAGCCTCCTCCTCCTCCTCCTCCAGAGGAGCTCGTGGTGCAAGAAAAAAAATTCCTCACGGAAGCAGAATCATGTGAGGCTGCAGCATTTGTCAAATTCATGGTCCCAGTTTTTAAGCCACGGTCACGTCGACCTTCCTGTCATTTTTACTCAAAAACAAAGAAAGGAAAAAAGCCACAGAGCTGTGGAGCAGGCGAGAGGAGCTGCTCTGTAAATGCCCGTGTTTGTAAATTCCTCTTTGCTTAGCCAGAAGATTTTTCTTGCTCTAAGTTGAAATTAATGAGAAGACAAATGAGTTCTAACTGGCAGGGGTGAGGCAGCGTCTCCTGTGACAGAAACAGTTCATTCTGTCTGAGGACAAACCAGAACAGGCTCTGGGGGTTTGGTGCCAGGGATTTTCTATCAAACACCCTGCTCCCATTGCTCAGGAGAGGTGAAATTGGGAGTGCAGCTGCCCTGGCCCCTCCCAGAGCAGCACACGCAGCTCAGCAGAGCTGGAGCAGGGCTGCTGTGCCTGCCTGGCAGGGCTGGGTGGTGTTTGAAGCTGTGTGAAGGATGTGCTTGTTCTCCATGGCCCCAGCCCAGCTGAGCTCAGCTCAGGGAAGAGCCCAGCCCAGCCTGCCCCAGCACCAGGCACAGGAGATGGATGGGGAAGAGACAAACTTCATTTGTCTGCAAGAGCTGTGAGAAATGTCTTGTGCAGAACTGGCTGGAGAGGGACAAAGGACAGGCACAGGGACAAGTGCCCAGAAAAGGCCAGAGTTAATCAGGAAATCGTCCAAAGCTGTCCCAGACAGCCCTGCCTGGTGTGGGGACACCACCCCAGAGTGCCCCAGCCCTCAGGGATCACAGCATCAGTCTGGCTGGGGAAGACCTTTAAACCACAGAGCCCAAACATTCCATCCCCACTGCCACAGCCACCTCCAGCCCGTGTCCCCAAAGCCACCTCCACCCCTTGTCCCCAAAGCCACATCCCTGGGGTTTACAGGGATGGGCATTCTCCACAGGGGAACACGCAAATGGGGCTGAGCAGTGAACCCCAGAGCAAACTAAAAACAGACTGTGGTGTGTCACCCCCAAAAACCAGAGCTGTGTCACCCCCAAAAACCAGAGCTGGGTCACCCCAAATCCAGAGCTGTGTCACCCCCAAAAACCAGAGCTGTGTCACCCCAACAGCCAGAGCCATGTCACCCCAAAAAACAGAGCTGTGCCACCCCAAAACAGGGATGTGCCATCCCAAAACCAGAGCTGTGTCACCCTAAAAGCCAGAGCGGTGCCACCCCAAAAGCCAGAGCTGTGCCCAGCCCTGCACACCCTGTCACTGTCACTGTCTCTGTCACTGTCACTGTCACTGTCACTGTCACTGTCACTGTCCCTGCAGCTGGCAGGAGATGAACCAAAGGGGGACTCACCTGCCCCAAACTCCCCTGTGCTCCTGCAGCTCCTCTGAACTGCACCACCCCGGGGTTCCAGAGGGTCTGCAGGGCACAGGGCTGGGTCAGCTGTGCCAGGAGCCCGCTGGGACCTTGTTTATCACAACTGCTCTGAGATCTGGGGCAGGAGCAGCCACTCACCCCCCCAGCACCTTCCCTGGGCTGTGCCAGGGCTGCCCGGGGGTGCTGGCACTGTCAGGGTGTCCCCCCTTGCCAGGGAGGGCTGGGGCAGCTGCTGCCATCCCCCAGCAGCAGGAGCTGCCCTGGCTCGTGCCCAGGCCTTGGCACAGGGGCAGCAGAGCCCACACATGGAGCAAACCCTGCTCACCTTGGCAGCTCTGCAGCAGATGGGCAGCTCTGCCTCTCCAGGGTAAAAACGGGGTCAGGGCAAAAACGGGGTCAGGACTAAAAATGGAGCTGGCACCAATCCCCTGGGGAGGGGATGAACCTTACAGACCCTTCTGGGATGGAGTGGGCCTTCCAGACCCTCCTGGATGGAATGAGCCTCACAGACTGTTTTGGATGGAATGGGGTTTCCAGAACCTTCTGGGATGGAATGAGCCTTCCAGAACCTTCTGGGATGGAATGAGCCTCACAGATATCTCAGGATGGAATAAGACTCACAGACACCGCTGGGATGGAATGAACCTCACAGACAGCTCTGGATGGAATGAACCTCACAGATATCTTTGGATGGAATGGGACTTCCAGAACCTTCTGGGCTGGAGACCAGACCTTGCAGACCCCTCTGGGATAGAATGAGCCTTCCCAGGACTGGATTCCAACTTTTCCCTCACTTATCATTCAGGAAAGGGCTGAGGAGAGCCCCTGCAGGGCCCAGCACAGCGCTGGAAGAAAAGATCTCTCTCATTCTCGTTGTTGGATGCAGTGAGAAATATTCCTGGAGAATGAGGAGTTTTGATAACCTATCACTGCTGTGAGCAGGTTTGATTCTACCTCTCTGGGATGGAACGACAGACAGCCCTGGATGGAATGAACCTCACAGACATCTCTGGGATGGAATGAGTCCTGTTCTGGCCATGCAGGGTTCTTCTCTGAGCCCTCCCAGCATTCAGGACTCCAGATATTTCAGGATTTGTTGTTATTATTAGATCCCTGCCCAGAGTCATCTGTTTGTTTCTTGTGGAGTTCAGGTACTTCCCTCTTCAGGAGTTATCACAGAGGATTTATTTAACCTGCAGAAATCCCTGTGGACAAGGAATCCCAAGTGCATCAGGCATCAGGATGTGGGAAGCTGCCACTCAGAGATTTACTGGGTGAGTGCTTCCCAAGTGCTTCACAACCAGCTTCTCTCAAAGCATTTGGGTCTGACTGCACAGTAACAGAACAGATCCCATCCTTTCATTCAGGAGTGTTTGTTTGCTCCACTTCACAATGCTCTCAGCTGAATTAAGCAGTGCTGCCTGATTCAGTGCTTTCTTCACACTGTGCATTGAAAGATACTCCACAAAAAAACTCCAAACTGCTGGAAAAGTGAAAACTTTCAGTGAAATGATCTTCCCAATCCCTCACGGGGTGCTGCTCCCACTTCTCCCTCTCCAGGTCACTGCTGAGGGCAAATCCTGCTTTAATCAAACCTGCTCACAGCAGTGATAGGTTATCAAAACTCCTCATTCTCCAGGAATATTTCTCACTGCATCCAACAACGAGAATGAGAGAGATCTTTTCTTCCAGCGCTGTGCTGGGCCCTGCAGGGGCTCTCCTCAGCCCTTTCCTAAATAAGTGAGGGAAAAGTTGGAATCCAGTCTTGGGAAGCGTTCCCAGTGCAGGCAATGGGATTCTGCTTGAGTGAAGCCTGAGGAGTTCAGCTAATTGTCAGTAATTTTCTCCTTTCTTGTCCAGAGCGATGAAAACGCTGTGGAGGAGAAATCAGCCTGCTGGGAAATTACATAGTGAGGAGAAAATGGGAGATTTCCTTGTGGGTCAGGGCAGCTTTGAGGGGCAGCTCCAGCTTTGCACAGATTTAAAAGGGAGCTCTTTCAAATTTCTGCTCACTTGCCAAGCTATCATCAGCCAGAACCTCATTGATTTCTTCCCAGAGTTCTGAGAATGTCATGAGGCTCTCACAGCCCCAAAAACCCCTCCCCTGCCTGATGTTCTCCTCGGGGACTCAGCCCCACCAGTGCTGGCACAGCATCACACCCCAAAAATCCCCAAAACCAATATGCTCCTTCCAGTGCCACCGGAGTTCTCCACCAGAAGATTTTCTATTCAGGTTTGCCTGACCTGCTTTTTGAGCCACGTGGAGAAAACAGAACCACTCCTCTCCTTAATTACAAACATCTCTGCTGCTAATGAGGGGACAGACAGATGGACAGTGCTGGAAACCCCCAAAAGGGGCTTCCAGTTCATCGTCTGGCAATATTGGCCTTCATTCCCCCAGGAGATTTCTGTGCTTGTACCAGTCCCGTGGGTTTGGAGTCACCTCTGCTGTTCCCTCCTGATGCATCTGCAGGAAACAAATGGATCCCTGGGGAGTTTTCCTGGGGACTGGTGGGACACCCTGGCAGTGTCCCAGGCCAGGCTGGACACTGGGGCTTGGAGCAGCCTGGGACAGTGGAGGTGTCCCTGCCATGGCAGGGCGGGGCACTGGGTGGGATTTAATGTCCCTCCCAGCCCAAACCATTGTGCAATTCTGTGATAAATGCAGATTTCAGTGAGCTTTCCCCCCTTTCTCCTTGTTAACAATATCCATGGCACAAAATCGTTCATAATTATCAAATTGCAGAGGGTGGGACCAGCCTGAGGCTGGTTTTGCTGGGAGCAGAACGAAGCCCTATGGGGTTTCTCACACCCTCTGTTGGAAATGAACAGCTCTGCCCTGACCCCAGCACCAGCATCACCCCCAGCCCTGCTCTGCCCTGGAGCTGTGCTAAGGAACAGTCACTGCTGGGCTTTCCACCTGCACAGATATTCATATATTTATATATTTTATATAAATATATAATATTTGTATTTTATATTTTGTATGTATCTAAGTATGTATATATTTTATATTTATATATGTTTATATGTTTATATATGTATATATCACTAATTTTATATTGTTACCTAGTTATATATTATATTCATATATTTATATTAATATATTGTATATTTGTATATTTGTATCTTTTTGTATTTATATATTTATATATGTTGTATTTTATATTTATACAAATGATATATTTGTATATTATATGTTTACATATTACATGCTTATGTACCGTTATATGTTCACATATTTTATGTTTATATAATAAACATACAGAAATTTGTATATGCACATGTAACATAATAATTTATATATTAAACATATATAAATATATGTTCAGTATGTAACATAATAATTTATGTATTAAACATATATAAATATATGTTTATGTATTATATGTTTATACATTTCTAGAAAATATTTCTTTATATTTTTATCTCTAATATTTTTATATTTATAATCATTTCTGTATTTCTATAAAAGGAAGGGAAAAAAAGCCTGCATCACTGAGGCTCCCCCAAGCACCAACTGAGCAAAACAGAAAATCCCACCCCAAATCTCCTCCTGGGGCTTGGGGCTGATTCCCGCAGGGTTGGATTTCCTGGGAATGCTGCTGGTGTGTGGCACATCGGGGACATCAAACCTCACCCGGGACAGCAGCCCGGCCCGCAGGCACGGCAGGAAAATCCCCATCAAACCGAGCAGGAGGAGCTGGCAAAGAGCTGCCAGCTCTGATCCGTTCTGTGTCCCTGCAGCAGCCCGAGGCACATCCTGGGCCTGATGTGAAATCAACTGTTCCTTAGAATTCCAGACATAATACTTGATAATTCACTGAGTGAATCCCAGTTATCCTCTGGAAAATAAGGACTCCATTGCAGCATCCCCAGCCTGCAAAGCCTCTGCCCCCGGCCCCAGCTCCCCAAAGCAGCACCAGGCAGGCTGGAAATTCAATGTATTATTCCCTTCCCCATCCTGAAATGGGTTTGGGAGCACACGATTTTTCTTTTTGAAGGATTTCCCCTCTGCTGACAAGTAAATAAATGTGTGACTTTCCGCTCCTTTTAGCGCCCGAAAGAAAAGGAAGGAAGAGAAAGGAAGGGGGGAAAGGACCTGCAACAGGTTTGGTGAATATTCGTTATTCATTTTCTGGAACACAGCAGGGACACTTTATAAACTAATCCAGCTTTACAGCGGCGGCAGCGCTGCCTTCACTTCTGTGTTATTGGATAATTTGTCAGTTCTGGCACTTTGGCAAGTAATCAAGTCAGGAACAGCTGAAACCAGAAACAGAGGGAAATTATTGAATCTGGTTCTTCTTCCTCCTCCTCTTTTCCTGTTTTCTTAACATAAGCTGATTTTAAACAAAACACTGTTGGCAGAAACAAAACAACCTTTCGGATTTATGAAAGACACAGCACTAAAATAAGATGCTCGTGTTTAAAGGGGGGGGTTGATTTTGCTTTTCCTCCCCCTCCTTTCTCCCCAGATAGATCACTTTCCATTAAATGCTTTGAGCTAAACATGGAAAACCTTAATCCCTGCCCAGGTAAAACTTCACTTTGCATAACTGGTGGCTGGGAGGGAAAAGAACATCGCAGTGACTGGGGCTCAGCTCTGGCCACAGAGCACGGCTGCAGCTGCTCCCAGGGAATTCTCCTGAACCTCGATTAAAACCACATTTAAACCCTGCCTTGTCTCAACTTAAACCCAGCCTTGTCTCAACTTAAACCCAGCCTTGTCTCAACTCAAACCCAGCCTTGTCTCAACTTAAACCCAGCCTTGTCTCACTCCACTCCCACCTGACAGGAAACGGGAAGACACTTCTGTTGCAGATAGGTGGAGATATTATAAAACAAAGGCCTTATCAAATATGGTTTATATTTTATATAAACTCTATGTTTTATATAAACTCTATATAAGCTGCTACTCTGGCTGAGCTAGAAGGAGCTTGTAAGTTCTCATAAGGAAAAATTGTAAGAATGAACACAACAGCCTGTTCTTAGAGGGGAAACATAAGTTTGCACCTGCATAAACAATGGATCTGTCTCATGAGAATCAATGAAGAAAATATACAAATATATCTAGAGAGAGAAAATCTGACTGACATTTACAGTAGCCCTTCTCAACGAATCTGTCCCACGAGAATCAGTGAAGAAAATATGGAAACATATCCAGAGAGAGAAAATTTGATAGACAAACACAACAGCCTTTACCAACCAATAAAATAGTTTCACTGTATTGCTGCCCAATTCGGTTTAACACAGTGCCTGCTGATATTTCCTATAAATATGAGTTTTGTGAATAAAGAATTGGCTTTTCTGCCTGAGGATTCAGCAGCAAATCAAAGGAGTGTTCCTCTCATTCCCCAATCACAGAATCACAGATTGTTTAGGTTCGAAAAGACCTCCAAGATCATGGAGTCCAACCCAGCCCTGACACCTCAACTGGATCATGGCACCAAGTGCCACATCCAGTCT